>JARKHS020030078.1:0-143144 GCA_030143305.2 Amblyomma americanum
GTCTCTTCCATGCGATTTCGGGTGCTGCATGGCCTCTGCAGCATGCAATCTAATTTTACCTACCTAATGCTGAGAATGGCCGTCATAAACTAGAATTTTGTTTTTGTCGAAAGTGAACGACTGATCCCTCAGCGCGCGACCACTGCAGGACCGAAGCACTTGCACACCTGCTCATCCTCTGCCATTGCACCCGCTTCGAAACTGAGTCATTCTCGAGACAGCGCAGCACCGATTAGACTTTGCTTCCTCAACAGAAGGCAGGATTATGGGACCATGGCTTCACCTCCCATCTTCGCAGTATGAGAAATGAGCGCTACTTCAAAGCACAAAAGCACCAGGCTTTAGCTGTCACCTATTGGGCATGCTCTGGGCTTTTTTCGTTCTTTGTTCTCTTAAAGAAGCACAGACACTAAGTTTCGGACGCGAACATATGCTACACATGATTGGTTTCATGGACGTAAGGAGATGCCTTCTAGAAAGTTTCAGTGGCAGGCTTTGAGTGGCACACAATTTAAGATGATTTTGGATGTTGCCCGAGAAGCCGCTCGGCATTGTCATCCACACTGGGTGATGTCAAGGCCCACCTGACCAATTATTATGACTTCACAGAACCGAGCGGTTGCTTACAGGAACAACCAGTGCTTGTCGGGGACACCGACGTCGTCACGAATGTGATAGTTTAGTGTTGGCCGGTTGACCTCGACGTCAAGGCGCAGTTCAGCGCTGGCGTCGGCCGACACCGAAACTGGCTGTGAAAAATTGTTGGTAGTGACTTATCGACACTGACCACTGGTGTTTTCAGCTTATTATCATGATTGCTAGGCCGGCTAGCCTCTTTCAATGCCAAAAGAAAGAACACCCAACAACTCTGTGTCGTTACCTACTTAATGGGATACCCACGAACACGATGCCCGGCTCTTTCTTCTCATCCTCGCTCCTCATCATCCTTCACGAGTGCACGAGAACCGAACAGAAATTATGCGCTAGTGGCTCAGTGGTTAGGGCCGTACTATCGCGTTCGAACCCGGCCACGGCGGCGTGGAGGTGCCTGTGTGTGGTACGATGTCAGCACATGTTAAAGATACGCAGGCGGTCAATATTAATCTGGAGCCCTCCACTACAGAACCACTTTTCCTCTTGCTTCTTTCACTCCCACCTTCCTCCCTTTCTTTCCTTCATAACCAATATTCACTACCAAGCCTCAAATTTTCGTCATGGCCCCTCGAGAAGGTTTTTCGCGTATGAGCCCATGCTTGTTGCATGTCTCTTGCGACTTTCTTCCTTCTTGCCTTCTTTACGGCTCTCAAAAAAAAAAGATAACAGATTTCATCTAACGAACACCTTTCAATGGTAATTTTTCATTCTGTTCGTAGAATAAAAATGATAACATATGCGTGATCTGGAAACTTTCTTCCAAACGATGTCTTCTATGGACCCTATTCACTATCAGACTTGGCGGCTGGCAGGAAACTCCTTCGTGGCAACCCTGTACCCTAGGCAGCCGCCATACTGCTGCGAAATTCGAAGCTAAAAGCTTAAAACTCGAAGCTAAAAGCTCGCTCTCGTTCAGTTCGACCTCAAAGGCACTGCAGAAAGGGTGGCAGGGAGGATATATAGCGCACACCACCTCTCTAATAGGATTGCCGAAGGGTTGCAAGTTTAATCGAACACACATACCCTGTTTCCCCGAAAACATCAAGTGGAGGTAATTGACGAAGTCCTCTCTGCCACGAGTTAGGGCGGGGGTCATTATCGACTCTGCCGGACAACAGGATTGCCTGGCTTGTGTGGCCGCCAGGGGACGCAACCGCCAATGTTGTTGCACGGTATTATTGCCTGCATAGGCACCGCACGCAATTCACTTCACTTGACTAGGATCATTATCAGCGGATTCTGACAAGCAACTCAGGGCAGCGCTATTAAGCGGTTAAATACCTACCACTTAAAATCAATTCATATTTTAGCGCAACATGGAACATTGGGTAGACTATGTCATATGTGAATTAATTTTTTATTCACCTTACACTTTCTCATTCCTGATGAAGCAAACACCCCTCTCCTTTACACCTCCCGCAGCACCCTCCTTTTTTTTGTCTCGAACTACGCGCAGCAGATAAAAGCCTTTTTTTTTTTGTTTGAAACACAGTGGCTTTGATGGAATACTCGACAAGTCATGTGCAACCTCGACAAAACGCGCGAAAAGACCTAAAAGGGTAAAAAAGGAAATAAAAAGTACAATACGTCGACTTAGCGCGAATGACACGAAGAACACTGAACTTTTATTTAATTGCAGCAACAGCATTTTCGGCGTTGAATGCTTTGCTTGCTGCGAATGCGACTACTGCTAGGTGCATTTGATTCTACATTCATTCAGTTGGAAGAGTCACGAAGGTCGTATTTGTGTGTTATTCAGAAGCGAATGAGCAGCGGTTGGTTAGGGCTTCTTTATATGCGTAAAAGAGGCAGCGGGGAAAAAATTAAGTTAACCTGTATCCATAGATTGCAGCTACTTTGGCGCTACTTTGACGCTACTTTGACGCTTTGAGTCAAAGACGCTAGACTCATTGAAAACAGATTTTATGCGCTAGAAACGGGCAATAAAATGAATTAGGGGCGTCGCCGCCACCGGCAATATTAACAAGCTAAATGCCTTGGGTCCACAGTTTTTTGTGCTCGTATCTTGGAGGACACAGGCTGCACCGCGTTTCCCTCCCAAACAGTAATCACGGATCAGTTATCGGCCTATTCGTTGCAAGTTTTAAACAAGGGGCAGAAAACCTTTTAATTCAATTTTCCTAAAAAATAAAGGCGCCTTTTGCTGTAGGACATACATAAACATAGCCAGAAAGAGCCATGCAATCTATGTTTTCCAAAAAACAAAACTGCGTAAAGTTTTTCTCAGTGCTCGTCTAAATTTATGCGTCACTGACGCTATGGGCAGAGCGTAAGACACTTCTGCGCTGAGAATCATTCGTTTGCATCTTTGTGGCCAACTACGGATGATCTGGCAGCGTGACCTCTTGTCTATGTAATCTCCCGCCAAGATATCAAGACTGCAGTGCACATCCTCTTCTACTAAAGAATGTACTGTTACACTGCGTGCCTAGTTAAATTGAGATGCATTGCACCCTGTGGTGGAGTCCCATTCCCAGATAGGCGCTGTCGATGCAGTCTCTGACCGCGTTTCGAAACAGGCATTGGCTCGGTGATGGCGCTGAGGCATGACCGACATTTGGTTTGCTGAAAAAGAGTTCTCGGTATTCTAGGTGGACCTTACTAAGAGTGACTTCAAACCACTGGTATAATGGCATCTTCCAACACCCCAGCGTTCCAATGAGGGGTGGATTTGGTGTTATTCGGCAGGAAGCTCCATAAGCTTCAGTGAGATGGATTACTTCGGAAAAGCAAACAGGCATTTTGTACGGTCCCTCAACGGGCTACTGCATCTGGCGACGTCCTCCGTTGAGCTCAGGAAAACAACGCAGGGATATTCGACGCTCTTCGCCGCTAGTGCGTGGTATAGAGACTGGAACGCTGAAATCCAGTCCGCCTGCACCACATGCATCGTGGGAAACAGACGGGGCTCCGAACAAAGGCGACCCTTCATCTCTGGGGCTAGCCGCTTTCCTACAACAGCAATGCGATACCCAGGATACGGACGGAAGAAGCTGACACAAACAAACACAAGTACACAAGAGTGACTCTACACTCGTGCAGACGTGTTTGTGTGCTTGTGTCTGTTTCTGAGCAGGCTTTGTTGTCCGCGTGTTTCTCCACACTTCGCACTTGAGCACGAAGGCTCAACTGTCCTACGTAGTTGCCCGAGGTTGGGAAAGGCCGAGAACATGTGATTTTGTTTGCAGGAATAGCAAACATACACACGCCAACGTTTGAAGAAAAGCAAACAAAACGCTGCTCGTATCGCTCAAGAGGTTTCAATCGCCAGGTAGTATATCTGATCCGAAAGGCAAGCTGCTGCTTTAAAAAAATTGCGAATGCCAAGCCCATGCTTGTCGCACAGTTCTGCAAAGTTTGCAAAAAAAAAAAGCACAGAGAGACCACAGAGCGCCACTGAGCTTGAAACTGTGAGCAGAGGGGCGACTCTCCTAAACCGTCACTTTCCCTACAACATGGCTTTAAAGTAAGTTTCCAGAGCAGCTTAGCGGTCGCGATGTCAGTAGCTCAAAAACAACGTTGATTGCGACTGCAGCTGAGACCAATTCCCTTTCGCTTCTCTTTGGCAAGATAACCGCTGGACCTTAAGGGTAACGGAGTGTATTCCGAGAGAAGGCAAGCGTAGCAGGGAGTGGCAGAAAGTTAGGTGGGTGGATGAGATTAGGAAGTTTGCAGGCATATAGGATGGGCGCAGCTGGCAAAGGACAGGGTTAATAGGAGAGACTGCGAGAGGCCTTTGCCCTGCAGTGGGTGTGGTCAGGCTGATAATGATGATGATGGCCCACACACAGTGCTGAGGTCCCGCGCGCAACAGCTTTGCCCCAAGTATGGGCGAAACGCTGGTCTCGGAATGAAAAGACACCTCGCCATGCTTTATCTGCACTAACGTATCTAGGTTAGCGCAGATGAGCGCAGATAGTGCCAGCACCTCTTGCAAGCGTTAGGCGCAAATGACTTTTAGTGACAGGGTTCGCTGAACCGCCATCGCTTACTGCTCGGTTCTAAATTGTGGTCATAGATGTCGGCCTTCGTTGACTTCCCCAGTACGGACGATAGTGTCCACCCCCCATTTTAGCGGCTGGTACTGAGAGTATTAATATAGTAATAGCAATAGGCCGACAGCTTTCTCGCTGATTTTTTCAAAATTATTGTCAAATGGCATGAAAATTGGTTTTGGGGCAAAGGCGCAGTATCTGTCTCACATCTCGGCGGACACCTGAACCGCGCTGTAAAGGGAAGGGATAAAGGAGGGAGTGAAAGAAGAAAGGAAGAAAGAGGTGCCGTAGTGGATTGCGCTCCGGAATAATTTCGACCACCTGGGGATCCTTAACGTGCACTGACATCGCACAGCACACGGGCGCCTTTGCGTTTCGCCTCCATCGAAACGCGGCCGCCGCGATCGGGTTCGAACCCGGGAACTCCGGATCAGTAGCCGAGCGCCCTAACCACTTAGCCACCGAGGCCTGTAAAGGCATATCAATGGGTTTATTCCACCAATCTCGGGGAACAGAAATTATTTACGACCCTCTATTTATCCACGGTATCTTACAATTACATTGTCTTGTAAGGAGGGTGCCCACAATCGCGCCACGGCTGCATTAGAAAAAGCTCAGTACGAACCTCACATTCCAGAAACTACGACTAAAAAAATTCATTAGTTGAGACCGACCGGCGCTAATTTCACAGCACAATGTGATTAGCTCTCACACTTTTCCTTCATCATTTTTTATTGATGATGCCATTACTACAGTCCCTACCAAAAATTATTTACACTGTAAGGGAGTTCACGCTCGTTTTTGTATAAATGCTGGCTTCATCAACTTTGTTTTTTGCAGTTAACTATATCTGTAATGGTATAATGAAGTCGAAATCGGTGGTTAAGCTTACGTGCTAAAATTTTTGAAAATATGTTTTTATCCTGGACGCAATTCCGACCGTACTTTTATTTAGTTATTCACAATCAGCCTCTAGGGAAGTCAGAATAAGCAATTTAAGCAATTAAGCGAAGTTCAGCAATTTTTGCTAATCGTGATGGAATTGCCCGTTTCCTCCTGCACAGTGATGGAAGCTATCGCGGTTAAAATATAATTAGCTTCAAATCAGGTAGGGAGAAAGAGTTTCGGAAATCGAATAAGCTCCCTGCAGAAGCTTAGCCCGAGAAATGGCAAACCATATATATCAGCATATTATATAAATTTTTCAGTCTTCTTTTACGTGACTTTCAATTCACATAACGTGCACGTATTTCATTCACTGGACAAAGAAACATATTGAAAGCACTGCTTTTTTTTCACTTTTAGCAAAGCTTTTGGCCCCGCATTGAATTCCATGCTTCCCTCCAGCTACAAAGTGTTTAAAATTTCCAAATTTGCTCTGAAAGGTTTTTGCCTTTGCCATGCACTGCTGACATTTCGTTAACGTCGCTGGTTTAGAGGGTCGATTTGTTTAGCTTATGCAGGTGACTCAGGAACGAGTGAGGGTCGCTTTTACGGTGGACAGAATGGACGAGGTAGCCAGCGTTCTCACGAACCCAGACATTTTATGCATGTGACGACAAATCAGCGCAAGAAGCAAACATGAACAAAAAGAAGAAGCACGTGCGCCCCACGAACGTGCGGCTGAAACCACAAATGCGTGCTCGAACGCTGAAGGAAGAAATCAGACACGGAATAAAGAGCGCGGCAGCGGCTACTGCCAATGGTGTCCCGGAATGAGGACTACCACCCAGGCAAGGGAGCGGTGAAACCCTCCACTCTCCTCTAAAACCCGCCCCAGTGCATCCAATAGTTTTACCACCACAACCCAGCACTGACTCAGTGTTCGACTTAAGAGCGTCAGCTACGGCAGCTTCGAGTGGTTACATTGGTGTGTTCAGCATACGTGGAAGACCAAATTCATACATCCGTGGATGTTCCCTGCTCTTTCCTTTCCCTTCTAAGACGCAAGCAGCGCCATTTACCTCATGAATTTTGCACTATTATTGCGATTTACAGCCACCTTACGTATATCCGGTATATTTCTTCGTTATGTCAGTCAATAAATTTTATAAACGCGTACATCACAACATGACGAATCGTTTAAGACTATCCGGAACCTTCTGCAACAAACGGTTCGGCCATAATGGCAGTCTGAAGGTCCTCGGGATGCACGGTTTGGGGGCGGAAAGGTCGTCGTTGCGAATCCCACACATACTTTGGGTTTCATCTCAATTAGTAATTTTATCCTCAGGAACATGCCAAGTCATTTGGCACCACTTCGAATACTCGACGTCAAACGGGTGGCCCCTGAATTTAATGCAAATGGTGGTGCCGGGAGGGTTCCCACCTCGATGGCCGCTATATACTGGCACACATGTATAACGGATCGAAAGTAGAGGTATTAGTTGAGGCGCTACGCCCTCACTATTGCTATGTGATATAGTGTGGTCAAATAGTAACTGTTTTGGTCAGTTGGAACTTCATTGCAGACACGCAATTGGGCCGTCATTGCAGACAGACGCGTCCTTGCCAAACCTAATAAGAGCGAACGCTTTTTAAACTCCGAGCGTTCCAAAATCAAGGAACACGAAATTGCGTCTTCAGTTTAAACCCGTAGTATTACTTCTGGAATTCGAGTAAGTCTGTCTCACTTTGGGCTCAGCATGTGGTCAACCTGGTCGGATGGTCGTCGACGTCCAGGCGTCTGGTGCACTAGAGGAGAGCCAGGCAGCCGAAAGGAAGGCTCGAGGCGGCGGTTGTGCGTGGTTTCAGGTCAGCCCCGGTGCTGTGGTATACGACGTGGTACTGTAGGTGCGGTAGAAGGCTGCGGGACCGTAGCGAAGCCGCAACGTCTTTGTCCGCGTTCCTGGCTTGAGCGTTCGATGCCTCTCCAGCTACGTCGGTGGATTCCACATTGTTGCTGTTATTGTTCACCTCAGTAAACGCAGCACATAGCCACGTGGTGGGATTGGACAAGGTATGACAAGGAACATCATTGTAGCGCCCCAAGCGGCCAACGCTTGCGAAAAATAATAATTATTCTCATTTTTATTATTATTCGCCAGCACCTGCCGCGTGGGGAGCTACACTGCAGTCCTTGGCATACCTTGTCCAACTATGAAGAGGCCGAAGTTTCCCCAGCACGCGCAGGGGAGAACGCTCGGGAGTGGCCTGCGTCTTGGCCACTCCCCAGCAGTGGGTATGTGCCAGCATTGTTTGAGGCCAACCAACCGACCTTGGCCAGGGCCGGACGCTGCCGCCACCGCTCTGCTGCTATCTCTTCTCCAGCAGCCCTGAATAAATGCGGCCGCGGTCGCCTTCCTGGACGACCTCCACAATCGTATAGCATTTGCGCAGAAAGGAAAGTTCTTCTGCATTAAACCCGCGCTTAGTATACTCCTCATCTTTAATATTTTTCAGCTCTTTCTCCTTTCCTTTCTTGTATTTTGGAAATTATTTTGGGGGAAAGGGAATGACGCAGTATCTGTCTCACATCAAGTAGAGATGCCTGGGAGGCCTTGTTGCGAAGCGAGTCACCCGCCGAACAGCAACAAGTCATCCGCCTGGCGACGGAAGCCGCGAAGAAAAGAAAATTTGGAGGATGCTTAATAATAATTGGTTTTTCTGGGGGAAAGGAAATGGCGCAGTATCTGTCTCATATATCCTAGGACACCCGAACCGCGCCGTATGGGAAGGGATAAGGGAGGGAGTGAAAGAAGAAAGGAAGAAATAGGTGCCGTAGTGGAGGGCTCCGGAATAATTTAGACCACCTGGGGATCTTTAACGTGCACTGACATCGCACAGCACACAGGCGCCTTAGCGTTTTTCCTCCATAAAAAAGCAGCCGCCGCGGTCGGGTTCGAACCCGGGAACTCCGGATCAGTAGTCGAGCGCCCTAACCACTGAGCCACCGCGGCGGGGCAAGGAGGATGCTTAAGCTTCGTCTTTTAGGGTGAGACGCGACAGCGTGTTGCAGCGTTGCCAACGAGTGCACGCAACGCCATCGCACGTTCGGCGCGACGCGTGGCCCGTTGGACAGTTTAAGGAAAGGACGCCTGTCCGACATATCTCGGTGGACACCCGAACCGGGCCGTAAGGGAAGGAAAATGAAATGTAAATTGGTTTTCAGGAAAGGAAATGAGGCCTGTCTCACAATTCTCGCTGGACACCCGTACCGCGCCGTAAGGGAAGAAACATTGCGAGAAGGAGGAGGCGGAGGAGTAGTAGGAGGAGGATTTTTCGTGGACGGCCGACGCCACCGACGTCGACACCGGCTTTTCTGCGACACGAGAACCTTAACGCTGTCGCGTTAATACCTGTAACTTCGCCTGTCTTTAGTCGCTGAGGCCCCGGCCCCCGCCACTTGAGCCTGTGTGCTAGGGGCGGGGAGTATGGGGCTTCCTACATCGGTGGAAAAATAAACTTCTTCGGCGGACACCTGAACCTCGCCGTAGGGGAAGGGATAAAAGAGGTAGTGAAAAAGTAAACGAAGAAAGAGGTGCCATATTGGAGGGCTCCGGAATAATCTCTACCACCTGGGGATCGTTAAAGTGCACTGACATCGCAGAGCAAACGGGCGCCTTTGTGTTTCGCCTAGATTGAAACGCTGCCCCTGCGGTCGAGTTCGAACCCGGGTACTCCGGATCAGTAGCCGAGCGCCCTAACCACTGAGCCACCGCGGCAGGCTGTATTTTCCTCCTTCCCTTCTTCTGAGTCATTGCAGGCACTGAAGTTTTTTACGGAACTCGCCACGGTGGCTCAGTGTAGTTCGGCTGCTGAACCCCACAAAGACGCAGGATCGAATCCTGGACGCAGAGGCCGATATTCCATGGAGGCGAAATTGAAAAGATGCCCATGTGCTGTGCTTCAGTGTGGGTGTGCGATGTCGAGGTAGTCGGAATTATTTCATAGCCCTCCACTAGAGCATCTTTTTCTCTCCTCCTTTTTTTGCTCGTTCATACCTTACGTCACAGTGCTGTTGAGGTGTCCACCTAGATTTGAGAGAGTTACTCCGCCTTTCCTGAAAAAAATGTTTTTCCTTTTCACGACAACCACGTTAGTAATTTACTGACCCACTTAAGAAAAATTTGGCTGAGGCAGAAACCCGGTCGCGACGGCCGCGTTTCGATGGAGGCGAAATGCAAAGGCACTCGTGTGCTTTGTGATGTCAGTGCACGTTAAAGATGTTGTTGTTGCGACTGCACGAAGATGAAAAGGAAAGTGCGCGGGCCGGACCACTGGCTCTAGGTGAGCCACAATTGCTGTCACGTGCAGACAGTAGGAGGGTTAAAGGATATATGAGAGGAAAGATTGAAAGAAGACGCGCGTCGCAACAACCGCGCGTCATCTGTAGTGGTGACGCCGGTTTAGCAACAGGTCCCCCGGTGACAAGGAGCCCTCTCAACATGTGTGAGAACCCCTAGAACCCAGCCCCGAAGGGCCACGAAGCAGCCCTCACGTTAAAAATCCCCAGGTCATCGAAATTACTCCGGCGCCCTCCACTACGGCACCTTTGTCTCTTTCTCTTCTTTCATTTCCACCTTCCTCCCTTCTGTTAAGGCGCGACTCGGGTGTCCACCGAAATATGTGAGACAATTACTGTGCCATTTTTTTTCTTGAAAAAGCAATTTACCACTTATAAAAAAATTTTAATGGGTTTTTGGGGAAAGGAAATGGCGCAGTACCTGTCTCACATATCGGCGGACACCTGAACCGCGCCGTAAGGGAAGAGATAAAGGAGGAAGTGGAAAAAGAAAAGAGGAAGTGAAAGAAGAAAGGAAGAAAAAGGTGCCGCCGTGAAGGTCTCCGGAATAATTTCTACCCCAGGTGGTGAAAATTATTCTGGAGCCCTCCACTATGGCACACCTCTCACTCTTTTTTTCTTTCACTTTCACCTTCCTCCCCTTCCTTACGGTGTGGTTCAGTTGCTTATCGAGATATGTGAGACAACTACTGCGCCATTGCATTTCTGAAAAAAATAATTTTCGATTTCCAGTTGATAATTGTTATGCAAAACGACGCACGGAGCTGCACGACCCCACCATGCTCATCACTATAAATGGGCAGCCGGTGCCAGAAGTGCACAATTAAGCTTCACGTACTAGGCATGTTTCTGCAAGACAACGGGCTTAATACGGAGACTATCTCCAAACTCACTGACACCACGCACCAGATCATTCGACTGACAAAACGCATAGCCAATAAACACCGCGGCATGCTCGCTCGAACTCGACTTCCGAAGACTGGTACAAGCATTCGTGATAAGCCGGATGCTATACTCCCTGCCCTACATCTACCTAACCAAAACAGAGCCAGAAAAGGTAGATGCACTAATTAGACACGCCTACAAGGCGGCCTCAACTATGCCCAAACGCACCTCCACCCTTCATCTCTTACGCATCGAAGGCCACAACACGCTCAGTGAGCTGACGGAAGCACACCGCATAGCCCGATAGATAGACTGAACGCCACATTCTAGCCTCGCTCCAGCTCCGACCGATCGGTCCACCTCCCATTAACTCCCAAAAGGTTCCACAATACGTAAGGATCATCTCACAATTCACCCCCTTCCTATAAACATGCATCCAGTCCACCACCAGGCCCGACGGGCAGCCCGAGCCGACGCCTTGCATCAAGCACATGAAAATAAACGGGACATAAATACGTCAGGGATCCATCTCACTATTCACTCCCTACCCAAAAACATGCATCCAGTCCACCACCAGGCTCGACGGGCAGCCCGCGCCCGCTCCTTCCATAAAGCACATGAAAATGAACGGGACATAGTCTACGTAGATGCCGCAGAGTACTCCCAACCCTCAGCTTACGTCCTCTGCGTACTCTCCAACAACCTACAACACACGACATCAGTCCCGATCAGGGCAAACACCTCGATAGAAGCCGAAGAAGCAGCCATCGCGCTAGCGATATCGCCTTCCACTGACACTTTTCTTGAGCGATTCCAAATTCGCCATTCAAAATTTGCCCGCGGGCAGGTACATTCTGCCACCTATAAAATTCTCATCTCCTACCCCCCACCACCTCACCCAATCCAAATAGTCAGTGTACCGGCCCATTCGGGCAATCCCGGTGACGAAGCGGCCCATTTGCGGTGCTGGAGCGTAATTAAACCGAGCGGCGGGTACCGATGACCCAGGCAGCGCGAGAGACAGGCTGATCACATATCACGACATAACGCTACACTACCGCGAAGAACGTCTACTTTACCCCCGCCACACACGTCGCTGACAAAACAACAACAGACGACCTGGCGACAACTCCAGGCTCGCACCTTTCCCTCCCCAGCGCTACTTGCGCTTTTCTTCCCTTCTACTCACACCCCCGAATGTTCCCTCTGTGGGGCCCCGAGAACCACATTCAAACACATTATGTTTATCTGTCTGCCGCCAACTGCAACCATTGGCCCAATCGCCCTCGCGAACTCGGAGGGCTGGGAGGTCGTGGTCTCTAGCTCCGACCCGGCCTCGCAAATGAGGCTGGTGCAGTGGGCGGAGAAGGTTGCCGTCAGACATGGGCTGCCAGCCACCACCCACGACCAGGAGCCAACCTATTTATGAAATTGTGAACTATAAGGGCTCCGCCAATAATAAAGTTTTTGACCACCACCACCACCCCGATTACATTAAATTACAGTGCTAGAAGGTGGCGGACAAAAAAACAAATAAATATCTGGGGACGCTTAAGTAGCCTCAAGAGTGTAATGCGATAACGTTGTTAGGCGCTTTGAGGTGGTCGCACTAAATCTCTAAACTACGCCGTGAACGAGCGTACCTCACTGATTTTATGATTTATGCCTGCCGAGGTACTTTCGAGGTGCACGGTTCGAGTCCCTGCTTCATAATTTTTTCAGCGCAATTGCTTTTCTTTCTTCAGAAGCATTACGTAATGTCCGCTAAAGAAAACACGTTGCGGGGCCAGTTGGCGATGCATAGTTCCTACAATACTAATTTAGCGCTATTTATTTCAGACAAGCACACAGAGACGTGACGTCTGAAGTAGGTAGCGCTGAACTGCTATGGATGTGCTAGCGTAATGGTGGTGGACGACGTCAAGACCCTGTAGACCAATAAGGAATTTTGTTGCGATGTCATCACTGTTGTGCTGTGTGGTCGTTGTGGGCTGTTTGCTCGAGGTCACGTAGTTGTGACATCAGGACCCTGTCAGCCAATGGGAATTTCGCGACGCTTTCGTAGCACGGGACCTCTAACGCTATCGCGTTAAAAATGTTGTCGTTTGTCGTGTCGAAAGAAACAAGCTCACAGAACTCTCTGCACTGAAGCTTGTTCCCTCGCTGGGAGAGGAACTAAGAGCAAGCGTAAACGCGCCGGTGCCAAATGGTAGCGCTGTGCCAAGCACACAGCGAATTACTTCTCCCGTCTTCTCATGCGTGAAGATTACGTCACATTAGCATCTCCAAATGTGCTCTCAGTGAGCATTACATTCGTGAATAAACACGATGTCAAAGTACGATGTACTCGGCTGTATGCTATATGTATATTTACACATAGTATAATTTATATCCGGCTGCATGCTCACTACTTAGCTCCATGTCGCCATCATCAGCGTAACTACATTCCCTGCAAGATAAAGACCTTTAATACGTTCCTCAATTAACCCCCTCTCATGCCATCCGCGGCCACCTTATCCTCTCGAACTTCTTAATCTCATCTGGCTATATGAGTTCCTCTCACATGCCCCGCCACGCTCAGCTTCTCTTGGAATCCAATCTTTTACCCTCACCAAACATCGGTTAGCTTGCCTTCGCATTACATGCCCTTGCCTAAGCCAATTTCTTCCTCTTGATTTCGACTAGGATGCCATTACCTACCGTTCTTTCCCTGACTCACTCTGCTCTCTCTCTGTGTGTTAACACCTCTAATTTTACTTTCCATAGCTCCCTGCGCTGTCTTCCATTTAAGTTAAACGTTCAGGTCTATTACCGCTACCTTGCCAGGGTTGAACGTGTTTGAAACGTCAGCCTCCCGCGTCTGCGAGCTCCTAGCAATAGAGGAGGCTACAGATGAACAACTCGAGCGGAGCAGGCAGGTGAGGTGGCGGGACTTGACGTCGTCGGCCCTTCCACCCGACATCCACGACTTCGGCTGGCAGCGAGACTGGCAGGTTTTGCCCACTGGTGACCGCATAGCGGTGTGGGGGGTCGCACCCTCTGCCCGGTGTCCGCAATGTGGCCTAGTCGAAACCAAAGTGCATGCCATGTCCGATTGTGTTGCCTCTAGGACTTTCTGAAAACTTTTGTCACGTAAGTTTTTCACCAGATTAGATGCTCGCACTAGGCCTCGCGATACATTCACGCGGTTGTTGCTTTGCGTCTGAGCTTTTGTTTTGTGGCGACAAAGAGGTGTTGCGTCGCTACAGCGACGCCCACAGAGGGCAATGTTCCCAATCCTTCAGCGCACGCGGGCGCGCCTGTTTGAGCAGGCCTTCGTCGACCTTGTTTCCTTGGAAGAAGGGGAGTTTCTGCGGAGATGGAGCACTCACTTCATCACGGTCAACAACGGCCGTGTGTCCGTGCTGCTGCTACAATACTAGTGATGTGGTGGTGCGTGGAGCGCCTGTGTGTGGCGTGCGCTTCCCCCGCGCTTCGTGCAGACTTTGGAACACTAGTGACTCTGGCGGACTTCCACGTGCTGTGTCTTTCATAGGTTGTACAAGGCCACGGATGTTCCATTATTCTACTTATTTGTTCTCTTGAGGGACGAGAGTCCCTGGTTTGTATTTCCCCCCATAAACTTCTCTTTAAACCCTTTGTATTAGACTCCACGTTTCTGCCCCGTATCGGTGAGTACCGGTAAGCTACAGCTGTTAGATACTTTTCTCATGAGGAATATTGGTAAATTGCCATTTATGATCTCAGAGAACCTTTCGTATGCGCTCTATCCTATTATTATTCTTCTAGTTATTTCCTTCTAATTATTCACATCAGCGGTAATTACCTGCCCTGAATAAATGTATTCCCTTACTAGTTCCAGCGCCTCGCTACCAATTACCGACCGCGGTTGTCTCTATACATGGAGATTTTAGCGCTCCGCCTCCACCCGATTGCTGCTGTTGTTACCGGGAACAGTTCACGTGAGCGTGAGATCAATAACACACGCTGGAGGCCCTGAGATATCCTGCCGTTATTTCCAGCCGTGGGTCATTGTATACATAAGAGCAAAGTATGAAAGAAGCTTGGGTACTTGGGGCGCATGAGGGGCGTATTGTTCGCAATCCCAGGAAAGAATGTTCTGCAGATATATCAGTCATTCCGGCCCCACGTCCTCCAGTGCGAAAATGCGTTACACGTGGCGGTCTTTGGGCAAGCTGCCGTTGTTTCGTTAAATCAGATGATTAACTTGAAGCCATTAAGAAACATTCCTGGTCGCTTTTTGTCGCTGGTGTTATTGCGTTTATCAAGTTTTCATCTGCTGCTTCTAAGCGCACTTAATCGAAGCGAGGTGTGGGTTTGTTGAAAGTTTTGTTTTCTGCCATGAAGTATTCTTGTCGGCCATTAAATTATGTGTAACATCACGTTCTCCATTATCAACGTGTTTATGTCGTGAAGTCGATCCCTGTGAAACGCTGATACCGAAGTCGCTGACACTCTTCAGCTGACTTTCGGTACTTCTACGTTTGGCCTCAAAATCCCTGAAAAATTTGGAGGACGCTTAAGTTTCGGCTTTAAGAGCAGGATGCGGCAGCGTGTTGCAGCATTGCCAAGGAATCCACGGAACGCCATCGTCCTTCGGTGCGACCCCTTGTCCGGACAATTTAAGGGAAGGAAACACATCTTGGTAAACAGCCGAACCGCGCCGTAAGTCAAGGAAAATGAAAATAATTTTTTTTAAGAAAAGGAAAGGACGCCTATCTCACATATCTCGGTGGACACCTGAACCGGGCCATAAGGGAAGGAAATTGATAGAAAAATTGGTTTTAAGGAAAGGAAAGGAAATGAAGCCAGTCTCACAAGAATATCACCATCTTCCTGACAATAAAGTTCTCTCTCTCTCTGGTTTATATTACGTACGTGAACACCCGCTTGAAAGAGCTGTTCTAAGGCCTCCATTATGTATAACATAGATGCACTCGTGATATAAACAGGTGGATAAGCATTAAGATGACTTCATTTTATTCGTGGGGTTGAGACCTGCAAACGCGCGTGCTCGAAAGTATGTATACCTGTGCGGCTTTTTTACTTCAAGAGATATAAATTAGCCCCAAATGGCAGACATTTATCGCGCAATGGTTGTATCTTCTCAAGGGACTTGATATTCTTCTTCACACTAAAAAAAAAACAAAACCCCACATGCCCAAATTTTTAAAGCAAGAACATGCATTGGCAGCTTTCTTGCATGATCTGGCCAATGGAGGGCTCCTGAAAAGCATGTTTGAGGTTGGCAATAATACGCTTGAATTATGTAGAGTATACCACCGAGAGTTTATGCCCCGTACAAGACCTCAAAGGGAGACGATCCTTTACAACACATTTTAAAAAATTCGCGCTTCTGCGTCTCGGGGGCGACCACGGGTGCCAGGCTTTCGCTCGAATCCGCGCGCAACGCGTCATGCAGCGCTCGTTACGTCAGCAACGGAGGGCTATCATTTGTTCGCCATGTCAACTCTTTCTGACGTCACGCAGCTACCATGGCCGCAGCCGGAAGCTCCGCCCTCCAGTGAACTGAAGCGCGCGTCGGCAGCCGGTGGAGGGGCCGAGTGGGTGGGGCTGGTGGGGGAGCGTCGATATTTCAGTGTGAAAAAGTGATGAGAGGAGAAACGTGCGAAAACGAGGAAATTCAGACTTTAACTGCAAATAACTCAGTTTCCACAAAACGCATTAAAAAAATTCATGTTGGGGGATATTTGCGAAGCGGCGTCCTTTAACATCATATGTATACTGCGAAACTATTGACAGCCCCTTTCAGAGCCCTTTTCATGTTCCTCATAGCTTCTGTATACGTTAAATTAGAGGCAGTCACATCAGCATAACTATCCATACAGCTATTTCACCTTCGATCATCACGTTTAGGCGAAGGGCCGTTGATCCATGAAAGATAATTGGTGTGACTCGGTCGACATTCAGCTAGTAAGCTCTATGTCACTCGAGAATGTAAAAATCCTTAACCGGTGTGTGAATGCAACAAAGCTTGAGAAATTAAATGTTGCGATGGTTAAAGTAAAAGTGGTAATAACAGCGGAATCAGTGACGGCCTGCTGCTGCGCTTTGGTCACGCCGCATTGGCTTTCACCACGTGTCGCGTCGGCATCAGCCTCCGCGATACCGCGAGGGCTAGATAAGTTGCACGACTGATTGCGGCATGGCGAAATGAAAGTTAATTGTCGGTCGCGCCGAACACAACCCCCACCCCCTCCCCTTTTTGCACTGAATCCTTAAAACATTGTCGGCGGCTTGTCGCCGATAAGTGAGGTCGAACGACGCTCAGCTGAGTTGCTCAGTGAATGCTGGCAATTTTCCAGGAACGAAACTCTCCGCAGATAGATTAAGATGGCACTTCTCGCGGGTGCGCCGGGATAAGATACCGTTCTGCCTGGAGAAACCGACGGCACACCCCCTTTAATTGTTATTAGGCGCCTGCAGTGAGCTGAGTGGACTGATGTTCAGCACCATCAGGCAGCGAACCTTTTCTACGGATTGAAAATAATTAAACATATTCTGACAAGTCACAGCGTCAGACGCGTGCTGCAGGGAATGCAGTGGCGGTTGTCTCTCGAAGAGTATTGAGCATCTATCGTTCACTGAGGTTGTGCAGTGACCACTAGTAGCTGTAGTGTTCTCAGTTTTCTAGTACTGAAATACAGTCCCGGTAGCTAGGTATCCAAACCGCAACGTTATGATTTATCTTGACTAGCGCACAATGTATATTTCATTGCACACGACGCGCGTCTGGTCGCTAGGACACGTGTGAAGAACTGGTAACAGGGAACCAATATAATAATAATAATTGGTTTTGGGGGAAAGGAGATTGCGCAGTATCTGTCTCATATATCGTTGGACACCTGAACCGCGCCGTAAGGGAAGGGATAAGGGAGGGAGTGAAAGAAGAAAGGAAGAAAGAGGTGCCGTAGTGGAGGGCTCCGGAATAATTTCGACCACCTGGGGATCTTTAACGTGCACTGACATCGCACACCACACGGGCGCCTTAGCGTTTTTCCTCCATAAAAACGCAGCAGCCGCGGTCGGGTTCGAACCCGGGAACTCTGGATCAGTATTCGAGCGCCCTAACCACTGAGCCACCGCGGCGGGTCGGGAACGAACGGTGCTGATTTAGAATACGTGATGCGCCGTTCTTCGCTGAGATTACTTGGTTAACAAGCTCTAAAAAAAGTTCCGATTTGTATGAGGGCGTCATTGAAGATATCCTGGTTAAGGTAATCATGTGCAGCCCGATTGAGTCCAACAAGATTCCCCAGGCGGTAAAACGCGCGGTAGTACACATTTCAACATCAGATATGTTTCTAGCCTTTGACAGGAACGCGTATGCTGGAAAGCGGAAAGCTTAGGCGGGTGCATTGGGCAGCAGTTGTATTTTCGCCTTGATTTTCTAGGATTTTCTTTGCCAATAAAATAGAGTGTTTTTATGTTTTTCCTTCCTAAAAAACCTTACTGTTGCCTACATGTGCCTAAATCCATCTCTGGCTTATGTTCGACAAGAAGGATGCAGCACGTACGCAAAAAGTACGCAAGACCAGAGTTCGTTCCTAAAAATGTGGTCAATAGATCAAAACATCCAAAATAGCAAGAGGAACAGTTATGAAGACCATGAATATTCAGAGCTGTACAGAACTGATCCAGTAGAGTTATTTCTGATTAATACGGGTTGGTTAGTTGGTTGGCTGGTCGGTCGGTCGGTCGGTTGGTTGGTTGGTTGGTTGGTTGGTAATAATTTTATTTTGACCTACTTCAGTGGTTCAGGTGAGGGTGAGTGAAGGGGCAGGGGCATCAGCAGGATGGCGACGGGGCTCGGGCCGCTCTAGATACCTGGGCACTGTTGAGCCGTATTGATCTTCAAGACCCAGACCACGATGCGAAGCTCCGCAGAGCAGCCTCCCATCGCTCCTGTGATTCCATACCTTGGAAAAGAAGTTTCGGTTTGTTTGGGCAACTTTGACAGGTGTGTTCAAAATCCGCTTTGGTGTTTGGGCATGAATGACAGGTTGGGGATTCCTCCCCTCAACTTATAAGGGAGAGGAGGAAAGGGGATGGAATGGTGGCGGTTTGTAATTGACGCCAAACCACCTGCTCGGTTTTGGTGAGAGAAGGGTGAGGAGGGGGTTAGATTTTGCTCTTCGCCAAAAAAGGCGCCGTTGGTGCACTCACGCCCAAGTCGCGACACTTTTTAGTCTCATATGATACTCGATTGGAGCCCCCGTAGTTCAAAAATTTTATGCCCACAGTTTTCTGGATAAGAGAGACGCGCTCGAGGCTGCGTCAGGAATAGGAAGGGAGTCAGAGTGAAAACTTTTATTCGCGGGCACACACGTCCGGGATGTGAAGAGTAAATGAACTAGCGAGTAACACAGGAGCCTGAGAGGGTGCACAGTCAGGGCTCTATAGTATCTAGTACTTGGAAGACTTGTGAATTCTTTGCAGTGCATCTTTGGTTACAGGCGCGAAAAACAGACTTAATACAAGGCAGAGAGACGGGACGTCCCATCTTTCTGCCTTGTGTTGTGTCTGTTTTTCGCGCCTGTAACCAAAGATGTGCAGTTACCAACTTGCCCAGCAAGACGGTTGTTTACAGTTCCTTCGTCGGAAAAGAAAATGGCTGTCCATCTCGAAACGGAGCAAGCGTCCACACATTAGCTGACATGGGATAATCATTTCCTCACCTCTTGTTCATCCACCGCTGAAAAAAACTTTCGTTTCACTGCTGCTAAACCTATTCCCTGAAGGAGCGGAAAGCCACTGGACTGGAGCACCATATCCCCCCCCCCCCCCTCACCGCATGACGACTACAATACGAACAGCGCCTTTACTGAACACCTGTCGTCCACGGCAACAGTACAGAATCAAATGAACAGTAAAACACCTTGCACACGTCACAGAAATCAGCCGTTGCTGAATTGATGCTCGTGCAGAACTCTACCGACTTCACTACCATTCGTATTGGTAGTAAAAGTGCATTTGGCTTCTCCGACAACATGCCGTTAAATTTCAAGTACATATTCTTACGTTGTATATGGCCGCCCATCGCAATATTCCCGCAAAGCACCGCAGGGGAGAAAAATGGCCCGTGCTCGACGCTCCTGAAAATCGGTCCTCAAGCGTCCCTGATCCCTGGTCCCAAGACTAGAACCCGCCGCGGTGGTTCAGTGGTTAGGGCGCTCGGCTACTGAGCAGGAGTTCCCGGGTTCGAACCTGACCGCGGCGGCTGCGTTTTTATGGAGGAAAAACACTAAGGCGCCCGTGTGGTGTGCGAGATCAGTGCACGTTAAAGATCCCCAGGTGGTC
Organism: Amblyomma americanum; assembly: GCA_030143305.2. Lineage (NCBI taxonomy): Eukaryota > Metazoa > Arthropoda > Arachnida > Ixodida > Ixodidae > Amblyomma > Amblyomma americanum. The sequence continues at coordinate 20,143 of JARKHS020030078.1, forward strand.
GAAATTATTCCGGAGCCCTCCATTATGGCACCCCTTTCCTCCTTTCTTCTTTCACTCCCTCCTTTACCCCTTCTCTTACGGCGCGGTTCAGGTGTCCAACGATATACGGGACAGATACTGCGCCATTTCCTTTCCCCCAAAAAACAATTAAAAAACAGAGTAGAACCCTCGAGAACAACGCTGTGCCTACTCAAATCCCCGCAAGCAGCCCTTGAAAGGCGGGAGGAGGATAACGACGAAATTGCCGCTCCGTGTACGCTCCTTGTCACCAAGGTGCTTTCGAGGAAGGCGGCCTGCTTGCCATCTTATCGCATGCCACAAGAAGTCCGCAAATGACGCCCGCCTTGCAAGGATTAACTTGCTATGCATATCGCTACTTGGCGTTCATCTACTGTGCATGATGTGCCTGCACCAAGGCTGGCACCTTGCTTACCTTTCGAGGAGCGCAAAACGTCTTGGCCTTGTTCTAGGTTGCTTTGGCAAAAACAATGTACGGTATAAGCGGTTTGTCTGCTTTCTGTTCTCCTCAATTGACCTACGCAATTTGGTAGAGCTTCCACATGCCTGCGGAAGGATGTGTGCTCGTTAGCTTATTATTATTATTATTATTATTATTATTATTATTATTAGTGACTCTTTATTGATAAATAAAAAAGGAAGGAGAAGATGTTGCTAGCCGCGTAATCTGCCATCAAAACTTGAAGCATCCGGCTTTCTAAAATTTTACAATCTGTTGTAGAAACCCATGACCTGAGGCGCGTATGCACGTCATAGTTTGGAATGTGCGTAGTTGTAATCGAGCGTCCTCCTTTAATATAGTTCTGGAGCACACTACAGTACCTATATACATGAAGTTTCTCACAGTAAGTTTTAAAGTTAGAGGACGTCAGATAGCTAGCACACGTCGCCTTTTTCAGAACGTAGGAATACCCCCATTGTCATGCCCTTTGCCGCGTAACAGCAACATGGAAGCTCGGTAACGCATTTCTTTGTGGGCGTGATTTTACTTTCTAGTCGGATGCCGCTTCTTCAGAATGATGGCTTAATGCGCTGTATCCTTACGTCGACAATATTTGTTCCATTTCTATCACAACACTGACATTAAAACTAAATGGTTAGCTAGTCGGGATTGAAAAACGCAGGGCGCGTCGGTTTTAGGGCAGCAAAGAGAAATATTTTCGGCATGCTCGAAACGGGGTTTTATTATTTTTCGCAGGAAAAGAATTGTGAAAAGTTGGCTGGGGTGAGAGCGCGGTCTTGTTCTTCTGCTATACTTGTTACTGCAACACAAGTCAACACGGCTAGCTAGCACCAAGCCCCCGGCATTTCTCTGTCATAACCGGAGAAAGAGCCTTGCACTGTCCTGCTGAAACACAATTGCAGGCTGATTGATTGATTGATTGATTGATTGTAAAACATTTACTGCGTCGAGAACAGGTTGCAGGAGACACATACTAGATGGCCGCTAGCCCATGGCTGGCGGCGACCTCATTGGCCCGCTCGATTGCCCGTACTTGAATCTTGGGGTCCGAGCTGACCAGCACGGCCTCCCACCACTCGGGAGAAGGGAGCTCTATCAACTCCGCCGGAGGCGGATCATTTGCGCAGTTCCACAGAATGTGGTCGTATGTGGCCCTTTCACCACATTTATGGCAGTTTTGGTCGTACTGGCCAGGGTACATGAGGGCAAGCACTGCCGGATTCAGAAGGGAGCGTGTTTGCAGTCGGCGCCAGGTAACTTCCTGCGCTTTTGTTCTGGGTCCTTAAAGGAAGAGGAGCCCAGTTTCAGAGGAAGTCAATCAATGACTTCTAAGGCTAGAAGCCAAGCGATGCTGTAGTGGGAGTTGCTTGAGTTGGATCCTGCAAGGAACATCCAAGACTAACTCGCGCATACTGAGAAGGGGTAAGGTAAAGGGGGCAGTTAGGTGTCGCACTTACCCTGAAGGGAACCTTGAGTATTCTCCTCCTTGTGAGCGTCTTCAGGCCGTTAATCAAGTTCAAGCAGGTTCTAAACTGCACTGTGGACAAATGCACTCGTCACGTTTCTTGGTGCGCCTTTGTGCTCACGAATAAAGAGCACCGTGAATTTTTTTTTCTCCGGGACCTGAAGCAATGGACGTGCATACGTAGTTAACTGATGTGGAAGCATGTATGAGCGTACGTATTCGCACGCTTTGTATGTTGTCTTACAGCTCTTAAAATTCCTGATGGAGTACATTTTCTGGCCAGTACGACGCGTAGCAATGATGGAATTTGTGTGCTGGACTTTTTCTGAGAGATTTGATTGCCGGCTGTGATCGAGATTTAACGAGATTATTATTTGCATGAGCAGCGAACTTTTTTGACATTCACTCGAACAGGTGCTGTGCTGCTCTATTTCAAAGCCTGTGCATTTTGAGGGGCGCGCTGAGTTTTCGTCGACTATGCGATGGTGGGTCTTCCTTATCGTAGATTGTGTCCGTTCCATGTATGTGGCGGAACAATTTCATTCGCGAAACCTGCTGAGAGACTGCATTTTTTTAATCATTCCATGGCTCTCATGTGTCAGCATGTGTCGAGAAGTGAGCGCACAGTGCAGCATGTTGTTTTCTTGTGGACACTGCATGGGGGTTGGGAAAGGAACTGTTGCTTCTGGGGGTACTTACCTTCGATGTCACGTACAAGGCTAGCTCACCGTCTGAAAGTTTCGTGTTGTGACGAAATTTGTCTGGAATAGATACTGGCATATAACAATGGCACTGAACAAGCTTGTTTTCAACGAATGTTGCGATAATTTTCCACACCCTTCGCGGACTTCTTTAGTTGCCGTAGCGGCCTCGTACTCAATACAAACGGTGTATCTCAGGGTCTCTCCTCCCAACTGTCGTGAAAGGGCGGATAACACTTGCAGTGCGACAAAACAACAGTGTCTGATATAAGGACCATGCCTAAAAGGGCGTGAGCTTCTGGCCCCTGTGTGGTACTGCTTTTGAGAAGTTCTGCTCTAGTCGTGCTTGTGGTTTTGCTTTCTTTTGTCTGCAGTGAACCTATCGTTGTCCTTGTATTCTTTTCGAAGCTGCAGTTTGTCTTCGTCATGCGCTTCATGCTGCTGTCGCTGCGTTGCTTGTATTCCGCGGAGTGACGCTGCTTTTAAGATATTCTGGTCATATGGGTGCTGTTTGAAGACTTATGTTTGCTAAAGTTTTCCGAAACCATACACTTCAGCCTATAGAAAATTTTGCTGGTGGGCCACTTTTATGTGTCTTGTCACTGCAATCTTCCTCTCCACTCTGCTTCACTGGCAGTGCCTCCTCATAAGCATTGAATATGCAGCCATTCATGCCCATAGGGGCACATGTTTTTTATTGCATGTGTGCTTCGTGAATACATCAGCAGAAACAGTCTTGCAATGCATCGCTGAGCCATCACGTGCAGGTGTACTCAAAAGAACGGCGGGAGCATTCTCTCCTAATCACTGACGCTTCTTAGGACGCTGTTTTACGTGCGTACGGTGATGCACAAGTCGTCCACACAGGAGCTTTGTAAACACGGACTCCACAAACTAAATTTTAATGCTTGGCAGGTACAAAACACAGCGATGAATTCAGTGGTGTGCTTAGCACGTTCCTGCTAAGCCTACACGCTGCACTTCTCAGGCAGCGCCTAAACTGAAGCCGCTGATTACACTTATTCTATTCAGGTAGTATTCCTGTGCTGCAGCCTGAGGAAATTTCAGGAGCAGCAAGTGTTGCGATCTCAGCCACGCCAGATATCGTAGCGCTAAGTTTCGTCGTTTTATTTACAGCGATATGTATTAATAGCCTTCCTAGCAGCGGTCTTGCCGCGCTCTTTTACGGTATTGAAGATATCATCTAAAGTAGGAAAAGACGTCATCGATAACCTAATCAGAGGAGCGCGAAAGGAAGAGTCACTTAGCTGATGAGCGGAAAGCGATTCTACTAACGGCGTACCCTCAGTGCCTCTGGTGTACCCTCACGTCCAAAGAGAATACTTTCATCACTCAGTGGGATTTCGTTGCGTCGCACTACCTCTTCACCAGAGCTGCACATATTTCTGAGGTTATCGTCTAGGCGTCATGATAGTGGGAGGGGTGTTCTATTTCGAAACTTATCAAGAACGGCTTGACATCTAGAAAGGGAACGTCTAAGTTATCAGACCTTGCAGTATTGCGTGTTGAAAGCGGTAAAAGTACCGATGTTCGGGAAACGATGAGTAGCTTTGCGGCCCTCACAGTAACGAAAAAAAAATTGATTTCCTTCTTTCCTTGCTTTTTTTTTCGTTTTTCTTGCTCAATGCACACTCCGAGTGACTTACTGAGTTCACTAAGTGCCTCCTCAGCTAGTACATCTATTAGTTCCGGACGAGGTTAATCCGAGGTGTTCAATAAGTTACCTACCTCAGCACGGAAAGAAAAATTTCGGAGAAAATTGAACTTACTACATAACAACGTGATCCCCTCTACACCAACACACTAATTCCGCTATGCTTTTTAAGGTTGCCCTCTTAACTCAAGGCAACTTCTTGCTGCTGCAAGAAGCATGCTACCGCTTCTTTGACTGCATTATGAAACAAAAATCGTTGGCCATGCAGAATTTCATTGGGGTTACAAAACAGAAGGCAATCCCCAGGACGCAGGTCTAAACTGTAGGGTGAACAACTACGCTCTATGAAGCCGCATTTCCAGATAGCAGCTTATGATTTGCGAGAGTTGTGAGTTTGCGCATTGTCCCTAAGCCGGAACACACTTGTCGACAAACTGCCACACCGTTTCGCTTTGATTGCTCACGTAATGATTTTATTACTGAAGAATTGGCTTCTCCAGTCAACCGCTTGCGCGGCATGACTTGTAATGATAAAACGGCTCCTGTATCCTGCAAAGCTGTTGCCATAATTTTCCCAGTGACATTTTGCACAAGAAGTTGCTTTGGAGTTCGGGATCTTTCTGCTTCCATTGCATTGGCTCTTAGACTACGTATAGTGGTTGTAGACCAAGTTGTTTCATCATGCGTAAAAGTTTGAAAATAGAAGTATTCTGGATTTTTTCTAAGCTTATATAAATTATTTTGGCAATACTGCTGGCGACATGCTTTCAACATTCATGTCAGCTAACGGGAACTCACCTTTGATATCATCAAAACATCATGAATGGCACTAGAAACCGTGCCTTCTGATATGCCTAATTCATGCGCTACAACATTGACGGCTTTCCAAAATTAATGGCTTCGTCCACATTGCGGTGATCGTCTTCAATTAATTCCCTCCAACGTTTATACATCTTGACTCAAAATTTTACTTGGTGGTAGGAAGGAGAAAACTACCATGTACAGCAATCATACGTTCATGGATTGTTTATGTTGCGTTTATCCTTTGTAAGCAATTCAGTCAAGAAACAAGGTTTGAAATCTCTTTCTTGCTTTCTGGTCCACAGTTTACTATACTTGCCATACCGCCACTTCCTGTGCTTTAATCGAATTGAACTGCTATTGCGTGTTCATGCCCTTAATTGAATCAATATGCAAGGACAATTTGAGCTCCCTAACAATGGCAGCGCATACTGCGGTAGACACTTACTGAACACCTCCGGATAAGTATCAAGTGTTTTGTAGCGATAGCTACATTACGGTAGCATTTCGAGCTTTCACCGTGGCTGCGCCGCCACGCTGTCACGTGGTTGGTCACGTGGTGCGGAGCAGCTGCCGGCGGCGCTGCGCCGTGGCTGATCACTTGGTTCGCCACGTGGTTGGTCACGTGACCGAGTTCAACTGGGCCAGCTGTAGCTATCGCGTCACCCCATGTTTAGCCAGAGCTAAATCACCGCCAATTTTTTCTAATTATGTTTCTTTTGCCTTATCCATTATTTATAACTTGTAATTCTAGCAAATGTACTTAAGCTGCTTTTCGGTATGTGTGCAAACTATCTTGATAGGTAATTTATTTGTTCTCGTTAATTCTTACTCATATAAACTCACTTGTTTTCTATATATTCAAGTGGGCCTTCCGCTATTCGTCGCAGTCAGTATACTCACAAATGCTCGGTCAGTATTTGCATTAGTTGTTTATTGTTTCTTTTTGTAGTAATTTATCCGGATATCAACATATTTTGAAATACTTCTTGGTTGGTTACCGTTTTCACTCTTACTAAACATTCCTACTCATTTCGGTCTAAGCTTTTTAAGAGCTTGAGCAATTGTTGCAAATCTCGACTATATATTTATACATTCTCGGTTGGACTGGTCCTAATTTTCATCCTGTCAATCGTCACATTTATGCAGGTCACAAAAATTCTTGTATTTCGTCCCCTGATTAGTGCTCCTTTTTTATTGGTTTTTTTTGGGAAAGGAAATGGCGCAGTATCTGTCTCATATATCGTTGGACACCTGAACCGCGCCGTAAGGGAAGGGATAAAAGAGGGAGTGCTCCTTTTTTCAATATGCAGATTTCACGCATCTGTTTTCCTGCTTCTTCTCATCTGAACCTGGAATTATGTTCGTTAAGCATGTTTTTAACGCTGCTGTTTGCGGTATTATCACACGTAAGTCATGTAGCGAGCTCCACACTCATGCTTAGCACGGTATGCAGCACTGCACTGGAATGGTAGGAGGCAAGGAGATGGTGTGACGCGTTAGCCACCGCACCGGGTACAGCTGAGCCTAGTCACGCCAGTGGCTAGCCCTGCAATGGCATGCGAACACCGCTCGAGGTGAACGCCAGCTGTGTGATCGGCAGTGTCACCCAACTTGTTCTCATATAAAGCATCGTCCGTTCGGCGACCGTCACTGCTTTTTTTTTCGCGGTATGCCCAGCTCCGTATCACGCTCCTCCATTGTTTGCCGCCAGACATTCGAGGGGCCGCGTTGCCAGTGACGCACGGGGCAGCACTCTTTGGCGACGAAATTTTAATCTCTCCCGTCCACTCCAGAGAGCCAGGAAATTGACCCGACTACAGCGCGAACGACAGTGGAGAGCTTCGCCGGGTCGAGACAATAGGTAGTCGCGATTTGTGTGATCGGGACGCATCGGTGGCGGAGATAGTTTCGAGCGAGGCGTCACGCGTTCTTTTTGTGTGTGTGTTGTGTCGTTTTCTATGCTGCTTAAGCGACTTAGGACACCATGCGCCAAGCCCAAGATCTCCTTTAAGAGAAAGAACAAATTTTTTTAAATGTCATATTGTGCCGACACTTTGCTTCTTTAAAAAAAAAATGAGATATTCGGCCTCAAAGTTTTCACTATTTCCACGTGATTACGCATGCAAGCCGGTGGTACAGGACTGGAAGCTGCTCCGTTGTGTGCCATGCCGTTGCGTCAAGCTTTCTTAGAGCGCAGCTCTTATACACCCGTTCCTGCATTCCGCGTCGTCGGGGTTGTCGACGTAACCCGATGTCCATGTGGCAGAGCGAAACGTCACCTGAAAAGTGGCTGCCACAGGAAGACCCCGGAATGTGGCTAGAAGAGTAACACGCCACCCTCCAGCCGTGGCTGGTGGCATGTTACTCTGCATTACCGCATTACTGCATTACTATATTAACCGCAATTTTGCAAATTTCGCATTACCTAGTATTGTAATCGATTGTCTGTCAATTTTTCGACTCTTTAAACCCCATTCTACCTGTCACGTTCCATACGAACTACTGTGGCAAGCTAGCCAGATTCTTCGCCGGCCCCTGGGACGAACAGGTGGCAGAGATAGTTGTACCGCATCGCCCTTTCCTTCATATGCCTTACTAAACGCCCACAATCCCTGGCTCACTTCATTCGCTCCACTACAGGTGGCGCAGTTTTGAATGCTACACCTTTCGAGGCAGGCTATAGTGCACCTCTGATGTCTCAGAACCTAGAAAACAACTATCTGTTTAGAAGAACGAAGTTGTTTGTGCATAGCATTATCTAAATGTAGGCGCCCATGCTCTCGCTGTAAATAAATAAAAAGAAACTACCGGGGGCGCTCAAGTCCCCTTATGTGCTATTATTGCGAAAGCATTGCACACTTCTGCTGTCCTCGTTGGTGCGCTTAGTGTTTATGCGTGTGTGTAACTTAGTTCGCGTTCGCCTCCAAATTGCACACCATTCGGAGCTCCGTGGGTTAATGCCCATATATGCAGAATTGGTCATTCGGCACTTAACATTCATAGATGATGGCGAGTCCTGATACCACTACCGGCGCAGTGGCTCATCGCTTAACCGGGGCCAGCCCTAGCCGTCCTGTCCCAGCCATTCGTAGTGATTGTGTGACCCATGTTTTTCCCGAGCAACGTCTCTCGCAGCTTGCGCGACGCGCCTCCAAACTTACCCGAGCTTCCTCCTATTGGCTGCAGCTACCGCTGCGCTCCTTCAAACTTACCCGAGATTACTTCAGTTACCGAGTAACTGAGAAACTCGGGTAAGCCCGGGTAAGTGTCCATACTTTCTCTCCACACTTTCTGTTAACACTTTCTGTTAACGCCACGCATGAGCCAAGTAACGTTTACGCATTGAGAAAATAGACGGTTTAGCATAGCTAAGCGCGGAATATCGTGCGATATCACTTGTTACGGTGGGCGCTTAAGGTCCTTACGTGGTAAGGTCATTTGACTGAAAGGCCTTTACTATAAAGGCTTTTGCCCTAAAGGCCTTCTGCCCAAAGGCCTTTACCGCAAGGCCTTTGCCCTGAAGGCCTTTATTTTGAAGTCTTCACCCGGGTGTACCGTTCACACCTGACAGGTTGCCCACAACCCAGTGGGCAGATGGGCCGCCTACCACAAAGCAAGTTTCAGACAAGTTTCAGTGCGTTGCCTAGTTAACCTCCCTGCCTTTCATTTCGTATTTCTCTCTCTCTCTCTCTCGCTCAGACAAGTACCTATGCCTGAAATCGGAACATGCGCACAGTAGTGCGGCGTACTAAAGCTAGCAAGCTCACTTTCGCCCATTTTCTCAAGGAACGAAGGATGGAGCCATAAAGCTTTGGTGGAGGCGCCTGTTCGAAAAACTGAATGGCGTGGTGACGACCAAGAGCTTGTAAGCCTCTAAAGACAGGGCGTAATACAGTAATGCCCCCTGGTGGTGTCGTTCTCAAGGTGAGTGTAGAGCGCAGTCAATCCTGAAATTCCTTGAGGACCACGTTATTCAGATAAAAGAATTAAGGCTGATACTGTTAAGTTAATATTGGCGTTTCTCAGCCTCAACGGCCGGTTACACATATCCCAACAATCGGGCACGCAAAAAAATGCCAGGCCACAATCATCAAAGAAGTGCGCATAAAAATCGCTCACACAACACGCACTGAAAACCACACGCGCGCGCTCATGGACACACACACACACACACACACACACACACACACACACACACACACACACACACACACACACACACACACTCTAAATACACTCGACTCCCGGTAAATATGATTCGTATAGAGATTCAAGCCAAGGGCTAAATACACTTACATATCAGAACACATTTATGATTACATATATTACTGGCTCTGAAGATATCACTTGAACCCACACTTACAAATCCAAATGCACTCGGTGAAATCAGATTGTAGACACTCGTGAACCCAAGAATGAAGTGCACACTACACGAACAATACACGTATGCCAAGAAGAACGACATACATATCGGACAAAGCAAACCCTACTGTCCTGAGGTGATGCCGAGCTAGGAGGTTGTGGCTAGCAGTGCCCTGCGCCCAACCTGGGCTACATCTTGCAAAGGCGGCCTATACTGCCTCCCATCCGCGCCGCAGCACTTACACCATGCTGTCAACCGCGTCTGGTGATATTCAATAAACGCACGGGGCAATAAATATCATATAAGATTTTCGAACAGTTGCGCTCAGAATAAGAATGTAAAGATGCCAGAGTTCTCGATTTGTCACGGCAAGATCCCGGAGGGTGACTAGAAGCGTAACACGCAACCTGCAGCGGTGGCAGGTGGCGTGTGAAGAGCTGCGCTCAAATTTCGCATCACCGACTATCGTAATCGTCTTTAATTTTTTTAAAAGCATACCCGCTCACTGCAGCCACTAATAAAGTTCATTGGCTTTAGTTAGTCCGGTACCTGAGGGTGACCTGAAGTCTCCCCCTGGCCGAATAACTTACGTGGAGAGTTGTTTTTCATCTACCTCTCCGCGCCTGATTTTAAGAAATGTGTAAAGGTTAATTTTGATCCCCCTGTAGACTTTAACTCAGGGATCAGGCATGTAGCGAAAGGTAGGCCAGGCGGGCACGCGAACGTCCATTCGGCTTGATTATAAAGCTTGGCATTATATCTGTGTCGCTCCTACCAACATCGAGAGCATACATCACGGTCCTCCTCATAAGCATGCCTCTGGCAGGTGGTAATTGTCTGGTGACATGGCCGGGTGTGCCATGAGATGAGACAAAACCGACTTGACCCCCCATCGAAATTCCGGTGGCCCACCCCCAAAATATAGCCGGAAAGTCCTTATATGTAGATGAACAGTCAAGATTTCGAAGGGTTCGCACAAGACTGCGTTAAATTTGGCGGAGTCAAACCGTCCCTCCCGATTTTTTCAGGTCCCGCAAACCTTGCACGGATTTCTAAAGCACCGCCAAATCAATCTCCACACTTGACAACTATTCGCAGGCATTCGCCAAGGCTTGGAAGGGATCGCAAATCGGGCCGCTATCTTCCGGAAAACAGCAGTGCTAATGATAATACCAAATTTACTCACTTCAAGCTTTTGGGTTTGGATAACCGCGGATAAATCACACGGGGACAACAATGAAGAACGATAACAAATACCGTGGGCATATTCAGCAGACAAGATTACACACGTCTCCTTCTGACCACTTTCGTTGCGCACTGGCCGCTCCGTCGAGTGATGTCCTTTTCACGCACTCACACACACCACACCGAAGCTCTTAATCTCCTAGCCCTTGCCTGGCACTGTCCGCATCCCGACCCCCCATGTTCATCTTGGCCGGCGCCTCCGGGCTCGGAGACAGGATCCGCTCACTGGCGCGAACTTGCAGAGTAGGCCGTGGTGTTGTCCCAGTGGCTACCCTTAGTGTCGCTGCCAATAAAAAACCCGTCACTTGCGTCGGCGTTTTTTTGAGGTTCCTTCGGATGCAGCTGTTTACTCGCGAGAGAGCCCGGGCTTCTTTTCTGTTATCTGGGTTGGGATCTTCCCTTTTTCCCCGAAGTCAAGCCGCTGCGTTTCCCGTCGCCGCCTTTTTGTGCTCTTCATGTTTCTTATATGTTTTCTTAACAAGCAGTACGTGCGTGCTGTACATCTAGTTTGGCAGAGACGGAGACCGAAACGGTATTCTTAAAGAGAAATGGCACAGAATTGCAGGCGTGAAAGAGAGTGGTGCTCCCAGTTAAAAAAATGACCGCACTCGTAAACATGGAGTCCGCCGAGTCAGCTGTCTGTGACAGTTTTTTAAGCCTAAGGCGTCACATGTTTGAGTATTTACAGAACACGCCGGTCGACATGAACATCGCGTTAGACTAAGTAGACCTCGCTTTGTGTAGGCTCTAAAGAATGGGTGCCAATTCTGAGGAGTTTCACAAAATATTCTCTGTACGTCAAAAGACAGCGGCTTATTTAGGCGTAAGCTCGGAAATGCCATGAGTGGTTGGCACTCGGAAGCATCGGGCTAATTACTCTTCGACTTCAATTGAGGAATACTATAGGCGAGCGACGTTTGTTCCTTACATGGACGATCCCAGAGCTTCGCTTCAGAGCCGCTTTGAAAAGCGCTGAGCAACTTTTAGTAGTTCTCAGTTTTTGCTGGCAACACACGTCTCTAAAGAAGACTTTGAGTCCGTGCAGCCGGACTTTGAATTTTACATACGCGACATGCAGACGACGCACATCCCTGCGCTAAGAAAGTGGCAGATGTGGAAAGCAAAATGGGAAGCAACAGGAGTAGAGCAGGCAGCGCGCTACGCCACTGACGCGTTAATGAACGGCGACAAAGTCTTATTTGCGAATGTTCATACACTCTTCAAGATTTTAGCAAGGATGTCTGTCAGTGGCTATACCGCCGCTGCAGAACGCCGTTTCTCTGCACTGCCGTTTCTCTGTCGCTGATTTGTAGTTGACGTTTCCGTACTTACTTGAGCGTTTTTGTCATCACAGTGTATATAGACACGTGTACTTATGCGACCATGTTGTATTGACACGTGTGTGTATGCGACCATGTTGTATTAAACAGTTGGCGAGTATGAAAATTCGTCTGTGTGAGTCATCATAGTGAGGGGTGTACCTCACATGCGCACCAGATAAACTTTATTTAATTCAGACTTGCATTAGCAAAAATCCTCCTCTCTCTCTTAGCATTAAAAAAAGAAAATTTTGTTCGGTTGCCCCACCTCTCACCCCCCAAAAAAATCCTTGCTACGTGCCTGTCTGGGATATCGTGGAATTCTCAAAAAGCGGTTCGGCTGCCCTTTTAACGAGAAGCTCCGAGTATGAGCTGTATGTGGCAAAAAAGAATTTAGATCGTGATGGCTTATTCGGTTATCAATGCTTTTATAAGTATGAACATGTACCGGACCGGACAACCAGGTTTGCTATGAATTGCTGCAGTTGCTAAATGCAGACCTATACATGCCGGCTGCACGCATGCTGACTGTGCCTGAGTCGGGCCACAATATCCTTCTGAGCCCTGGAGTGTAGACTGCGTGATCTATTTGTTTTTTATATGTAAGATATGCTAATTATGGTGCAAATATGCGGTGAACATATCCCTTTCAGCATTTATAACCTTTGCCGCCGCTGTGGCTGAGTGGTTATGGCGCTCGGCTGCCGGCCCGAAAGACGCGGGTTCGATCCCGGCCGCTGCGGTCGAATTTCGATGGAGGCGGAATTCTAGAGGCCCGTGTACTGTGCGATGCCACTGCACGTTGAAGAAACCCAGGTGGTCGAAATTTCCGGAGTCCTTTACTACGGCATCCCCCATAGCCTGAGTCGCTTTGGGACGTTAAACCAGCATAAACCAAACTAAACCATTTATAACCTTTCGCCATTCGCTGAGGTATGTTCAGTTCATAAGAAATTGTAACTTTGCCGAGGCTCACGAAAAAACTAGAGCCGCTTCGTCGCTTAAGCGTGTGTTTCTGTTTGTTGGTAGCACTATTCAGAGCACTATATAAATGCTCAAAAGTGTTTTATGCGCGCGTCGAAATGCACTTGAATGTGCTCATTTTTTTTTCTTTTACTGCCGCAGTAGAATATCCTTGCTTTGAATCTACTCTTTTTGAAAGCTCCTAAAGAGGCGGGAAACTATTAGACATTTAACATACTCACATAATGAGAGCATAGATACTGAGAGTAGCATAACAGTCGTTTTCTACAAAGACACCCCCTCCATGGTTGCTGCGCCTTCAAATCTAGAATTGTGGCCTTCACCACCTGGATCCGATCACGCAACATTGGTATCAGTAGCAGGACAAAACCACTGAACCACCGGGGAGAAAAAATAGGTTAGAATAAAATAGAGTAGAATACAACATGAATTTAACAATGCGATAGAGTTAAGGAGGGATTATGGAAGAAAATTCGGCGTCGTCGTCACTGACCGAGAGAGAAAAGTCTACGAAAAATCCCCGGGATTTCAACCAAGGAGGCAACCTACTTAGGTCACGTAACCTCGTGGCTTCCTCATAACATGCTGATTTGATTGTGAGAAAACTGCTCCCCGTGGCAGATGGCAGTTGAATTAATTATTGGTAACGAGAGGTTGCTCGGGAAAGAGCAACATGGGTTGTACAAGCCCTACCGGTGGAAGCACCTGCCATCGCAGACCAGTGGCGCATCGCTTAACCGCTGCACCACTGCGCCAGGAGGGATATGAGGACTCCCAAGAATTTATGAATGTTAAGTACGGAACGACGAATTCTGCGTATATGGGCATTAATCCATTAACTCTGTCGCGTCATACCCTTAGGGCGGAGCTTAAGTGTACCCTCCCATTTTATTTTTTTCCAAAGTGCACGTCAGCTTTTGGAGCACTCCTGCGCCACATGAAGGTTTGGTTTAGTTTATGGGGGTTTAACGTCGCAAAGCGGCTCAGGCTATAGGGACGCTGTAGTGAAAAGGTCCCGAAATTTCGACCACCTGGGGTTCTATAGCGTGCACTGACATCGCACAGTACACGGGCCTCTAGGATTTCGCCTCCATCGAAATTCGACCGCCGCGGCCGGGATCGAACCCGCGTCTTTCAGGCCAGCAACAGAGCGCCAATACCACTCAGCCACCGCGGCGGCTTCCACAGGAAGGCTTGTAAGACAACGCCAGGGAGTTCTGAGCATTGCACCAGCATTAACATTCTGCTTAGAATTAGTGAAGAGTAATAGGACCGAAAATTTTCTACGTACTTAATCTGACTTTGCGGTAGCATAAATTGTTGATGTCTTGAGTTGACAAACCAGAGTGTTAGGATTGCAGTATTGTTGCAACCTCACGTATTTAGCTAAGATGCGGCGAATGAAGATTAATTTAATGTTGGGTATCTGCTGATGCGAAAAGAGGTCGGCATTATTACCAGTCGATGCGCGATACTCCGCAAACGCGAAAATATTTCTTGAAACACGGCCAACCAGTTTACCTCCTCCTCTCGTCATTCCCTCCAAAAAGAAAAAAAAAGAAAGAAAAAGCGGCAAAAGTATATAGCGTAGCAAAATAGATGTGGATGCATGTAGGGATGCGAATCCTGCTGTGTGGCAAAACTCGGTGACAGTTTTTATTGGCGATGAAGATTAGGGCAGGAGCGTTCGCAACTGTGGCACGGTTACGCCGCACGGCCGCGCGTCAGTGCGTATGGTCTCCTGAGCGTTGCTACATGCTCAGTGGCTTCACTCTATCACTGGTGTAGCTGGCGCCATCTATGGAAGCTTCTTGAAACAAGACGTGCCTAGCCGCAGCTAATGCCCTTTAGCCATAGCCACCTGGATCGGGCGCGATGCGACCATGGCCTAGCAAAACCTCTGAAATCAAGAAACTGTTTTTTTTTTTCGGGTTTCTAGCGGTTGTGTTAGAAACTTCTGAAATAGGGAATATTTACAAAAAATCGACCCGATTTACCCAGTTAAGCTAAATTCGACTTCGGTGCGCTAGCACGTTTGCTTTGTTTAGCGTTGTTTATCTTTGTTTATCTTTTCATAAGGTTGAAAATTGCAGTTGAACCGAAATGTTCTTGCAGTCATTCATCGGCTTTCCTCTCGCGATAAGCCGCCTGAGCTACTCGTTGTGATTCGCGACTTCGCTCCCATGTATGTTCGGCGGTCTCTGCAGTCACTTCGCCACTTGTGTTCTTGCCTCTCTGCTGCATATTCTTCGGACGACTTCATAATTCGCCTCTTCTTTCCCGTTCTCCGCGTTTCTTGCCCTTGATCGGTTTCCGCGTTCTGACGTCGTGCTTCGCCTCTTCTTCCTGGCATCCGAATGCGCACGCAACCGCGTTTCTCGCTCTTCATCTTCACACCCTCTCTCCACTCGGATGCAGCTAGCGCGACACCCTCCTCCCATTGGCTGCAGCTAGCGCTACAATCCTTCGAAACAACCCGAGCTTACCCGAGTTACTCCGAGGCTTCATCCGCCCATCACGGACTTTTCGCTAGTCACCCATTTAGTGCTAACGCACTAATACTTTTAAGAGAAAACTAACAAGTGCATGCGGCGATGATATTCCGCTGCGTAGGAAGGGAGGGCTGGGCTCTGTAGCTTTCGCTCCACTGCCAGATAAAGTTGTCGCGCAGTAGTAAAGCTTGCGCATATCGCTAGAAAAAAGTCAGCGCAACGCAATATAAACACGAAGACAGAGAGGAGAAGGTACTTGTGTCGTGCGGCGCTAATTTTTACCTAAACAGACGCATTTAAACCCTGTCGACGCCGGTAGTGAAATTTCTTGTTGTCGTGCAAGCTTTGAAGAATAGACGCAATCATGGGCAAGGAAAACCTCGTTACCTAGAGCAGTACGAGTTCACGGTTTCTATCCTGGCTGCTGCATGTCCAACATTCTTGGACAAAAATTTTGAATGTTGGAAAACTGTAATGTACTGGTACAGATATATTGAACGTAATGGTCCGTTTTTTCGATATGTAGTAAAATCTTTCTTTTATAGTGTTTCTATCGCTCGCGTCGAGCAGTTAAGCCTGCCATAGAAAACCAACGAGGAACGCTTTTGACGACAGCAAAAACCTTAATAGCAAAAAATGCAAGCCTGCCGACGGGCGATTTGCGGATATATTGATTGTTGTAGTGAAGTCTTACAATATATATGAAAAAATTGCACTCATAAACTTTTTCCCGTTCAGAAATCTTTTTGTACAGAATTGATGCATATGGTGGCTGAACTTAGGCGGGCGAAATGCGGGAAACCTTATGTGCTAAGATTTTGCCAAGTGCCCGTTGGTTTAAATTTCTTTGCTACAATAGTGACAAGAAAAAACATGCAAAAAATGTAGTTGTGGATTAACATCCCAAACCGACATGTGCGATGAGAAACGCCAAAGGGGAGGCCCCTGGACCAATTCCGACCACCTTGGGTTATTTAAATAGGAGTGACATTGTACAGAGCACTAACGTCTTGCATTCTACCTCCATCGAAACGCGGCCTCCATGGCCGGGGTCGAACTCGTGTCCTTGGTGTCAGCAGTCGTGCGCTCGAGCGACTGAGCCACTGCGGCGGGACTGGTAAGAAACGAATGGTGAAAGGAGAGAGAGAACTTTAGACTATCGTAGTTTTCACTGCGAAGCCAGTTTTCTCTCTTTGTATGAAAAAAAAAGTAAAAGTTAACTTTCACCTTATGGATCACCTTAGTTCCATTACCTTGTCCAGTGTGTGTTTGTTTCTTGCGCGACCCACAGGACAAAGTGACGAGATATTTGGCTGCCTGGTTACCTTCCCAATCGCCCCATACAATAGTGGACAGCTGCGATAGCGCATCCGTGTCATTGTCAGAATGAAGACTGTCCTTATAAAACACAATTGGGTCACTAGAAGGCGGTCTTCTACTCATTGCGATGATTCCGTCACAAAAGCCTGCATTCATCTTTAACACTCTTTTGCGGGTCGCAGCTGTACCTGGGCGACTAAGTAGTGCACAGTGGAGGCTTGGGATATTTATTTCGCCCATGGTTCTTTAACAGACACATAAGTACTAGCGCGGAGGGCAGGTTGGAGCAGTTAGCGTTGCCCCTCCATCCATACGTGAGCCCGGAAACGGCATGGAATGGGAACCGCATGCTGCTGCTCAGCTGCCGAGATACGATAAAAATTCATCGATCAATCGTGGTGCGTCCACATAAAAGTCTGATCATCGACGCGAAGAGAAGAATCAGGATGATTAAAGCATATTTCTCCGGAGCAATGTTCCATGTAACCTAACACTGACTACGTTCACCGATGCCACTCTTATACCTACGCTTATCCTATATCCAACGGACGAGGGAGGCGCTGGTGAAAATCGTCAAGGGTGTGTTCCACGCAACATTTTCAAACCAGGAGATTGCTCAACCGCCTCCTTAGTCCAGCTGGTAGAGCACCGTAGGCAAAATTCGGAGGTCGTGGGTTCAAATCCCATCGGCGCCGTGTGGTTGGTTTTCCTTGGGCTGTATAATCAATTATCTTTAAACCATAAATTAATTACGCAAATAATTTCAGAATGATCAACGCCACACATTATAAAAAGCTGAAAAGACACATTCCCTCATGCGTTCCTTGGCTCCGGTGGCAGTTCGCTTCCTGCATATGTACAGGAGGGATCGAGTAATTCGACGTCTCACTAAGGCAGGATCAAGAAGCACCATTCTAGCGCAGTCTTTGTGAAGACGCAAATAGACGCGACGAAAGCAAGGAAGGGACGAAGAGAAAAAAAAAAGATAACTTTGTGTGTTCTATCGCTCGTTCGAGATGTCGTAACATTTAATGAAGTACCGGTGTTTCCTAAGTTTATTGCGGCTAAAGAGGTAGTATAAAGCTCTAGTTTTGCGTTTTAATCCCGGATGCAGGCACTTCTTTGGGAGATTCCGGATGGCGCGTTGCAGTGAGGTCGTGGCACACTAGTCTCGTCATCACCAGTTCATGCAGAAACGTAAAGGATTAGGCAAGTTGGTCAGACATGCTTAACGGACATGCTTAACACTTGATCTGCGCCATTATTCCGTTAAGCAGTTCATGCAAATGCGCGACCAGCAAGGTACATCTTTGCAGTATCTCCGCCTTCAGTTCCGTCAGCTGAAGCTCTGCGACAGTGTAAGTTCGTCACGCCGCTCTAGGCGATAGTGGATTTCCCGCAAAATATGATAGAGAGTGCCAAACTTCTTATTTTCCTTATCAAGTGTGTCCTGAACACTCTGCCACCACAGTCTTCTGATACTGTTTACCAATAGAGGAATGCATACCAAGGCGTCATGACGAATTCTACGAGGTTCCCGTCAACGAAAAAGCCTAACAGAAATACGCGCTGAGCAGTAGCTGCGTGCACAGGATAATGTTATAGAATAATATGGATTGTTATAAGAGAGCCATATGACTCCGTCAAGCCGTCTTAAACAGTAAAAGCCTTTCTGGTATTAAGTAAGCCGAAGAGCTGGATGCGTCTCCAAGAGATCGGAACTAGATAAAAACTTGAACGAAATCGAACTGTTCCAGTGGCGAAATTCTTCTTCTAATTCGAAAACTAACTTTAAATTTGGAAGGAGAACGACTGAGGAAGGATAGAAATGTGTTTGTGCGAACAAGGCTACACTACACAAGATAAAGGGCGATAAAGGATTTAAAGAGAGGAGTGTAGAAAACTGACCGGCTTCTTGTTCATAAGAAATAGTTTAAGCCTGTATGCATGAACTTGAAATACTTGTTTTGCTATTGTGGCTTACTAAGTCGAAGAAATGAGAAGCCACAATGTGTATAAAGCATCCAACGTTTTCGTTAATCGTACTAAGTACAGAATTAGTTTTTGCATCGTTATCTGAGCAGGTGCTTAATACGTTGCACGAATGGAGGAATACGTAGTCAGGCTGTTAGATAATGGGAAGTTCGCTTCCGTAAGCGGTCAAGTGCACAATCGGCACAGTGTTGCTCCGGAAAACGCTTTTTGTGGACACCGTGGCATGGGATGTGATCAGGCAACATAGCAGTCTCTTTTATCGCCACACAATGACCTGAGATGTAAACCTGATTACAGGAATGGTCAGCCTATTAGAAAAGCCCCAGCTTCTCGAAGAATGTCAAGAGAAGTCGCTGTATTCGCGCATGCTAGCAGACGCGGCGCCAAAATTTGAGTTCCCATGATATAGCTCCGTGCTCAGCTCCCGGATACAAGACGGACGCTCAAGCCACTAAGTTATATTGATGCAGTTGGGAATGGCTCCACGTAAAATTTGGAGGGTTTCAAGACAATAACCAAACATTTCCGCTTTTTTTAGGTGATTACATCATCATCATCAACCTATGTCCACTGCAGGGTAAATGCCTTTCCTATATCACTCCAATTAACACAGTCCTGTGCCAGCTGCGGCAATCATATCCGACAGACTAATCTTATCCGCCCACCGAACTTTCGGTCGCACCCAGCTAGGCTTGCCTGCTCTTCGAATTCACTCCGTTACCCTTAAAGACCAGCGATTATCTTGTTTTCGATCACTATATGCCCTGCCCAAGCCCACTTCTTTCTATTGATTTCGACTAGGATGTCATTAACCCGTGTTTATTCTTTCACCCACTCGGCCCGCTTCCGGTCTCTTAACGTTACACCTATCAATTTTCTTTCCATAGCTCGCTGCGTTGTCCTTTTGTTAAGCTAAACCCTTTTCGTTAGCCTCCACGTTTCTGCCCCGTACGAGAGTACCGGTAAGATACCGCTGTTCTGTACTTCTCTCTTAAGGGATATATGTAAACTGCCATTCATAATCTGAGAGAACCTGTCATATGCGCTCCGCTCCATTTTTATTCTTCTAGTTATTTCCTTTTCATGAGCCCGATCAGCGGTCACGACCTGAACTAAGTGGACGTATTCTCTTGCCCCTTCCAGCACCTCGCTGCCAACTGTGAGCTGCGATTCGCTCGGTAGACTTGTTGAACATTACTTTGGTTTTCTACGTATTAATTTTAAGGCCCATACCGTTCTGCTCTTGCTGTCCAACTCATTGATCATGATTTGCAGTTCATCTCCTGAGTGCCTTAGCAAGGCAATGTCACCAGCGGATAGGAGATTACATAAGCATTCTCCACTAATTGTTATTCTCAAATGTTCCCAATTTAGGCCTCGTAATACCTCCTGTAAACAAGCGGTGAATAGCATTGGCGAGATCGCGTCGCCGTACCTGATACCCTTCCTTATTGAAATTTTATTCCCGACTTTATGGAGCACTATAGTAGCTGTGCAGTTGCATAGATATCTTCTAGTATTTTCACATAAGGCTGTTCAACACCCTGATTACGCAATGTCTGTATGACTGCTGAGGTTTCCACTGAGTCGACTTCTTCCTCGTAATCAATGAAGGCTATATATAGAGGTTGGTTATATTCTGCGCATTTCTCTATCACCTGATTGATAGTGTGAATATGATCTATGGTGGAATATGCTTTACGAAAGCCTGCCTGATCACTTGGTTGATTAAAGTCTGAGGTTGCCCTGACTCTATTAGCGATTACCTTGGTAAATACGTTGTAGGCAACAGATAGTAAGCTGATCAGTCTGTAATTTTTCATGCCCTGGATATCATCTTTCTGATGAATTAAGGTAATGTTTGCGTTTTTCCAAGCTTCTGGCACGCTCGAGATCATAAGGCATTTCGTATACAGGGTGGCTATTTTTTCTAGCATGATCTCCCCTCCATCCTTCCACAGATCTGCGGACACCTGACCCCCTCTAACTGATTTTCCTTTTTGCGTTGCTCCTAAGGCATCTTTACTTTCTCTTTCGTTACTGGCGGGAAGTACCATTGATGTGCGCTGGCAGTAGCGCACAGCAATGGTACTTCCCGCCAGTAACGAAAGAGGAAGCGAGGAGATGATTGCAGCGTACCAGCAAACACTGGCGCTTAAGCTGGTTAGTTCGGCCGTTGCCTCAGGGGGTCAAATCCGAATTGATCGCGACCACCCGCTGTAAGTTAAACTCATATAATGCCAAACTTTTTTTGTGAACTCTTTCATACCACGTACTATAGTCGACTGGAATAATCTACCATCACAAATCGCTTCAGAAAAGAACCTTAACAAGTTTGAGGATCTACTAACCCAAATGTCTGTCTAGCATTACTCATTGATTGCCCCATATGCTGCATTCAGCTGTTATTGTTATTTTGCGGTTATTTTAAGCCTCTAATGCACTCTCTGTTCTCTTTTCGTGTGAACTGTAATGTATATTACTGTTTTTTTTTGTTTTCTACTTGTGCTTTGTTTTGTATTTGTGTATTGTACCTTGGCGCTTGCACATTTTTTTGTTTTGCATTCTTGTGTGTCAATGCTCCCCCTATGTAATACCTTCATGAGGGCTTTTAGGAATTTATTGAATAAATAAATAAATAAAAGATAGTGTACATCTTCTACGGCGCGAACAGTTATGCGGAGCCCACCCTGGGACTTCGAGTAGCTGATGTCTGATGAGAATGAGGTAGTTTCCCAGAGGTGCACACACCGGAGGGTGCTCCATCCGCCGGGGCGCTGAGAGGTGGAAGCTTCACACTCACTCACTCACTCACACTCACTCACTCACTCACACTCACTCACTCACTCACACTCACACTCACACTCACTCCCTCACTCACTCACTCACACTCACACTCACTCACTCACTCACACTCACACTCACTCACTCACTCACACTCACTCACTCACTCACACTCACTCACACTCACTCACTCACTCATACTCACTCACACTCACTCACTCACACATACACTCACTCACTCACACTCACACTCACACTCACTCACTCATTCACACTCACTCACTCACTCACACTCACACTCACACTCACTCACACTCACTCACTCACACTCACACTCACTCACACTCACACTCACTCACTCACTCACACTCACTCACTCACTCACACTCACTCACTCACACATACACTCACTCACACTCACTCACTCACTCACTCACACTCACTCACTCACTCACACTCACACTCACTCACACTTACTCACTCACTCACTCACACTCACACTCACTCACTCACACTCACACTTACTCACTCACACTCACTCACTCACTCACACTCACTCACTCACACTCACTCACTCACACTCACACTCACTCACTCACTCACACTCACTCACTCACACTCACACTCACTCACTCACCCACTCACTCTCACTCACCCACTCACACTCACTCACTCACACTCACCCACTCACACACACTCACTCACACTCACTCACTCACTCACACTCACTCACTCACACTCAATCACTCACACTCACTCACTCACACTCACTCACTCACTCACTCACTCACACTCACTCACTCACTCACACTCACACTCACTCACTCACTCACTCACTCACTCAATTTCACCCTTTGCCGGTGGTGGTAGTCGCAAACCGAAGGACGAACGTTCACCGGTGTCGGCTGTTGTGAAGCGTCGCCTGTGTGCATAGAAGTCATCATTAAATCTTGGAGTGTTGATGCCACTGAGTTTCTGGTTCATCACCACCATCAACATTCTCAACAAGGTCAAGTTTACTGCAGGACAGAGGTAACTTTAACTCGTCTCTAAGAAGAAAGATGCCTACAAATGGAGCCTTTCTGAAACCTGCATTACACTGCAGGAAGGGTTCATGGGAAAGTGCGAAGAACGGTAAGATAATCGGGGAACAAATGCTGCTTTAAAATGGGAAACTTTCCATAGACGACATATGATACCACTGGAGCGTGCATATGCGTCAAAACGAACAAAAGACTGCTATGCAGAGCACAAAAGAACCATACGGAGAGCCCTCCTAACGACGTAAGTCTGTCCAGTTTCTACTTTATGATATCCCTTTCTGACTGAATCGATGAAAATCCAACAGAGCCGCAGAGGCTGTTAAGGCATTTGATGATAATTCAACCGATTGTACCGGGTGTTTGTAATCTGTACAAATTTTCTTCAAAAAATTGTGAAAGAGAGGAGAATGCGGTCTTTGCAAGGGGACTGCGCGGTATGACTGATATTACGTCCGTGGTAGTAGGTAATTAAAACACTATTTCCTAGTTTTTCTTAAAAGAATATATTTTTCACTTGTATCCCTTGGAGCCAATATTATATGGTGGAACAGGAGGCATCCAACAACGTAGGTAGACTCAGCTTTTAACATTTATGAATCGACATTTAAGTTCGAGACATCTAAGCTGGAATTATGCATGGAAAACGAGCCTGATGCCGAAAACAACGCGGGAGATATGCGCTGGAAGTAGTAAAGACCGACACCATGTTTAGAAACAATACGGGGCGTTCGCTGACGCCGGAAGCACTCCGGTGTGTCAGCGTGGCCGTTGTCTCTACGGTGCGCGGTGAGCTTATTATGTAGGCTGTTTTGTTTGAACGATTGTATTTGCGAGAAAACGCCGCACACGAGGCACCATGCATGCCGGATTAATCTAGCACCTAGACCTTGTAGGATGTATGTACTGTCGTGATAACACCAGAGGGAACAAATATGTTTGCTCAATATTGAGAACTTTGTGGTGATTTCTCTATTAAATTTCAGATTGACATTTGAATGGCACACGCCAAGGGGAAAACCAGTTAGAAAACACAAAAAAAACGATGATTGTCACGCATAATTATGCAATAATCTATTAACGTGCGCACAAACTTTGTTTCCTTTTGTTTTGCATACGGCTGTACGTCCGAAAAAAAAAACGGGCGTTTATGTGACGTTATAAAATATCAGCTTTAAAATCACGTTACACACTTTTCCATAGCCTTAAAAGTGCTCGCCACCTGTTAACGAACGGCCACTTTGTTAAGTGCACCGTGAAGCTATTTCGTGGCAATTATTTCGAAAAGTTTTGCTTACATCTGTTTCTCTAGGGCCGTGCTCCTGCCCTGACCGCCAGCCGGTGATGACTGCAGTAATTCACAATATAGGCGCCGAAGTCTATGTTGGATGTGAAGCACGAGTCCTTTCGTTTTTTCCCTCCCTCCTTCCTTTATTTTTTTTATCCCCATGGAATCTCGTTATGGGTAGGACCACGGCGTTGTTTCGCACGCCTAACACCAGAGGAAGGTCGGAGAGCGGGAACGGACGGATCTGGAGCGAGGGGTAGAGGAGGAGGTTAGCATAGGCGAGGAAGTGAAGCGCTTGTATTGTGAAGGCGACAGTTGGTGAGGGGAAGGAGCGTATGCCCTAGCACTTTGTGTGCGAATGGAGCACGAATTTTTTAAACTTCCTAGTGGCATCGTATCTGTTACACCCTCAAACGGATTGCGAGTACCAATTTGAATGCGTGCGTGTACAGATGCGGAGTATACTACACGCGTCCACTGGATTTGTTGTGGTGGCTCAGTGGCTACGGTGTTCAGCTACGGGGCCCACGGTTGCGGGCTCGAATTCCGACGTACCGGCCACGAAGGCCGTATTTCGACGGAGGTGAAAATCAAAAACGCCTGTGCTCTGCGGGCGCCAGCGCACGTCAAAAACTCAGTGTCCTCCACTACAGCATCCCTCCTCTCTGATGGGTGTCGCTTCGCGACGTTAAACCCCACGTACCACCTACCAGTGAACAGTGGCGATGGGATACGATTGAAGTGTGAAATCAAGACGGAGGGAATTATCGATGCCAGGGGGCACTGTTGTTTAGCTTTCACTCAGTTTACCTATTTCTTCGGGTCCGTGATTTTTCGTGTTCTGACAGGTTGGGAGGATCCGGTTCCTCGAAGCTGATCACACATTGCAAAACCTGCCAGTGCACTCCGTATTTCGACAACAATGTTGTATCCCCACAAAGACCAATTTCTGCGGGAAATAGTAGAGGCGCATTACATCTTCCAAGAAGCACACGCATGTGTGAACAGCCCTTCCGTGATCTTGACAAAGTGCGAGATAGGACTTTTGGAGCGAGATAGACGCCTGTAGTTGTTTACGAATCAGCATTTGAGTTATCATTTTAATTTTTTTACTTTTTGAAGACGACATGAGCTCGTCCCGAGCTGGTTAGATATCCGGCTTCTTTTTCCCAATTAAACAGCCAGCTGTTAGTTCAGCGCTTGTACGTGTCTTTCTTTTCCCTGATCCTTCGTTTTAGTAGCGCTATTTTGTTCTTTCAAGGTGCGCAATCAACTCACCCACGAGGCGGCGTTGACGCTTCCCTTATTTCCTAGCCTTCTGAGGTACTTTATCTATCAGGGTATATTCTGTCATATGGTGCAACCAAGCAATACCGCCACCAAACCCCAAATCGGAAACGTATTCCTTCACAGGAATACTTCACGCCCTAACATCACGAGGATGATGTGACTCTGCCGTCTGTAGCGTGCCCAGCAGCCCAGGTATACATTTATACGTGAGCATAGGCTCACGTCTCACTACTGCAGAAGCAAAGAACAAAGGCAAGGGAACCATATAACGAGAGCCGCACTCGTAACATAAATGAGAAAAGCTATTTTCCGGCTACAGGACGTAAGCATGATTCTCTTCGCATGCATGAAGAGATCATACCTAGATTTTTTTACTCATTCGTAGTTGTTATTGCCGGTTTATTCATATTAAAATAAAACCGGAAGGAAAAGCTCTCGTTAGCCGCGGCCACTGATATTGAATCTTGAAGCACCTGAGCTGCGGCGAGCGGGAATAAAAGGGACAGCGAGAGGAGAGAAAGAGAGAAAGGAAGAGGGGAGCGATAGAAAGAAAGGAGAGGGGTCGGGTGACACTGTACATGATATGCAAAAAATGCATGGGATCAAGTAACCCAACCCTTCAAAAATTCTTTCTGAACATGTACCCTCCGTCGCACGTGTAACGACAGCATGGAGCGAAGGAAGTCATTTCTCTCTGGCCATTCATCTGCAAGAAAAAGCTGAGCTTTTCAAGACTTTTTTTAGATATGTGGTATAGTGCAACCTCTGTGAGACAACCACTTAGCTGCTAAGCTTCAACAATGCAGAGCTATAGAATCTCAGGTTTTTCTTCGTGCGCTTGTTCAGCGCAACGAGTTTTTCAGACGGCGTTTATCGATGGTTTCCTCACTAACACTTAACACCCCCCCCCCCTCACATACGCACCTTGTGCCTCAGCGAAGTCAACGTGCCTACGTTTGCTTAAAGTAATATCAATTACTGCATAAAATAATATCGTTCGAAACATACGCCGACCTTTAATCCCCATTAGAAGTTCTCTTGTAAATTATTTTCATTCCAGACATCCACCCGGGACGTCACGCGTGACGTTAGTTTCTCGACACAACGCTGCCGCCGGAATGACGCCGGGTTTTCCGCCGTACGATAGGCTTAGCGATGTCGCATTACAAAGCACGAATTACAAATTTGGCTTGAGGCTGCAAGAACCGAAAGGCCTAGCGTTTGTAGTCGCAGCGATGCCATGAGGCTTACTCTATCCATTCCAGGATGCCATAAGATAGTGTTCACGGAATGTTTCCCCGATGATGCACTGTCATTAGAAGAGACATGCACAGGCAAGCTTGACAACCGCGTCCACTCCTGGCGATGCTGGCACACCGAGTCCGTCCGGTTTCACAGCAAACACGCGAGCGTTATCTTGGCAGTCCGAAAGCGTCGTCATACAGCTCGGCTTTGACGCAAGAGTCGGCTTATCTATCATCTGTGGTACGCACTCGACGATTCTCACTCTTGGATTCGGACCTGGCCAGGTGAGCGAGTGTTTTACTCTTTAGTCGCTCTGCGCGTGAGCTTTGTAGTTAATTCAGCGTCACTGCGTACAGTTTTCGCAACATGTAGCGGCCGTAGTTTTCTGATTGTGGGACGTTAGTTTTTTTAATTAGCCCCGTTAAATGGCCTGGTCGATGTTTGACCATCGATATTCGCCCGGAAGGCTTTCTGAAACCTGTCAAAGGAATCGCGCCAACGGGGTCACTTCTTTTCCAGAATTTCTCATCGCTGCTGTAGTTGGAAATGATGGTTTTGTTGTTTTGGGCCCTAAAGGTGCTTTTCACCTTTGGCTTTCGAACACTGAGAATAGACGCATCTTTCTGCAGCTTCTTTTTTTTTCAAATTGTCCAAGCTTAGTACCGTCAGGGTTACAGCTGCGCTGCACTTCGAACAGGTGACCAAATCTACGTTTCTGGACCACACTTTTGTTCTTTCATTTTTGTGCATTCGCTGGAAGTGCTCGAGAAGCGAATGTTTCAAAAAACTTGCAGTCAATGGCCTTTTAGGTGCCATTTGCGCTTGGTTCCCAACTGCATTTTGTGTCTGAAGCTAGGCTTACATGCTGACGTCGAAGTATGCATGGTGTTAACGGGCTTAACTAGTACCGGCACAGCAGAAGGCAATACTCACGAGTACCGGTTGCTTCAAGTTCGCCATTCTTGCTCGTTATGGGCATTGACACTCTGCCGCGTGCTAAACACCAAGGAAATGGCAGGATATGCATTTCCGTGAGACAATGGGTTCGTAACAAGAGAGCCTGCTTCCTCGAGATAACGTTATCCCGGCCCTTTACAGCGACCGTAAACTGGGCTATTCAAGGCGATTGTCTCTGCAGAACGTAGCGGGGCTGCTCTGAGGTCTCTATTCCTCTCTCTCACCTAGTGGACGCGCATTAGCTTTTTTTTCGCGTTGGTTGATTCTAAACTTGTGCTGCTCTGTTTAGGTGCATTATTTGTAGTAGTTTCCACTTTCACTCGATCCGATTGTATCTACTTTTTTTTTTTTGGGGGGGGGGGCAGAGATAGTTTACGATGAAATTCTGAAGATATGTCAGTGCCCAAGACACCCTGCAGGCGGTGTCGAATAAAAGTTCAGGAGACTGGCTTTATTGGGTGTACAATTATTTCATCTTTCGAGATCGTTGCTCCCTGCCATTTAAGGCTAAAGGAACACTAAGGCTAGCTCCAAGTCCATCTATAAATATTGTTCTGAGTAAAAATTCATTTGCTGGCTCTTTCTCTGCATAGTGACGTCTGTCTGGTAGCAATGAAGCCGATTATGACTGAGAAAGTTTACACAAAAATTTTCCCCGCCAATTGATTCACACTGGTGACGTCCCCACCGAGAAGTACTGGTTGCCTTCTTTTTTTAGTAAATCGGCGGTGTAGCACAGCCTCCGGGATTCGCGTCATAAAGGGGTTCGAAACATGCAGTTTACTTGCAAAGTCAGCCAATGGCGGTGACCCCTGTTTTTGGTTTCTTGATCTTTTTACCTTATGATACTTCCTTTACTGGTGAGAGGGGCCACTTTAGTTTGACTGTTGTGCGTGAATCAAGGGATAGGTTATTCTCGTCTGATTTCTGGTGGCGCGTCAGCACCACCTTACCTCAAAAGGAACGTCCCAGAGCTGGCGCGCGATAACATCACGTAATGCTTACTCACAAGAGATTTTTTTTCCTCAGATACACAAAAGGAAGACGTGTGAATTGAATAGTGGTCTGTGCCAATTAAGACAAAGTGTATATGAACAAATGTGACACAATCTTTGGCCGGCATTGAGTAAGCAGGCAGCAGGGATTAATGATGTGAACTGATATGCAGTGAAGAGAGTTTTCCGCTTGTGGGCGATCATGATGAGACTTCTCACTGACCAAGCCCTTCTACTTGGAGAGCTGTGATTCTTAAAAATAAATTGCTACTGTACACAAGCGCCGGTTCAATTATATGCGTCATTCTCAGAAGGCTGCTAACATGCAAGCAAACTCAAAGGCGAAATAAAACATAGGGAGTAATTACTGAGGCACGCGGTGACGAGAAGTGGCCAAAGGTTCAAGGAGGCAAACGCTCGGTTCAACATTCAGTTGGTTATGTTCTGCACTTCATCGCTACGCACCGCACTGCGCTTCCATCAGGAGGGAGGCTACAACCACTGTTTTATTTTTCCCATTACCGGTTCGCTTTGGTCCAAGTTTACCACCGAATAGAGCACTTTATTTTCCACACTTACCAGGCTTTAAATTCCCCTTTTCTTTCTCGAAATCATCAAAAGCGAGGACCATTCTTGCTCTCTAATAGTGTGTGAAGAGCTACATAAGTTTTTTTACGCGCGGATTTCTATGTGAAGATTTCTTGTCACAAGCACACTGCAGTTTCAGAGCTCGATGAGAACCAACAAGTCCTCTTCGTGACCTTTCTTCTCGATTTAAGATCGCCTGAAAATGGTGGTGTTCCAGGTTGCCTGATTTTCTGTTACCCCGTATTTCTTCGCTTTCTCGCCCTTGCAGTTCTTACACACGACGCGCGTCGAAGACAATGGCATCTGCCACGTTCACGTACTTTCCGGGAGCCGTGAACGGCAGCAAGCAGAAGAACGGAGCCCTCAAGGAGGGCTCCCTGCAGCTGCTCACCATCCCTGAGGAGTCCTCTTCCTGCTCTTCTTCCGGCCAGCTGAAGCGCTCCGTACGCGAACCGCTCCTGTGCGCGCTAGTGGCGCTCCTGTTGTTGGCCACCCTGGCGGCCAGCTGCGCGGTGCTGGTGTACGTCGAGTTGCACTACCGCTGGTCCTTCCCTCTGCGTGTCGACTGCGACCTCGAACACAAGGGAGCCATGGTCGACTACGCACGCTGCCTGCGCCGGGGGTGAGTGCTGAAAATTGACCGAGAGCCACGTTGTTTTTAGCGAAAAAAAAGATGCAGATTAGTCATTCTGACCTTTTCAGAAACCAAGCATAGACTCTCACTCTCGCTTGCGGTTATGCAAAGCACAATTTGTGAATGTGATGCATCACCCAGCACTCACAGGCTTGTCCTTAAAGGCTTGAAATTCATGTGGTGCCTTTGCACGCTTCGGCAGATGCTGTCCTGCACACTGCAATCACTCCTGCCGGAAGGTCGTTAGGTTGAGGCTGTTATGAGCTGCAGGTAGGATTAGCCCTCTGAGTGTTCTACCGGCACTTGCTCCAGACGTGGCAAATCTTGAATAACAGTAAACGTCTACAGTTTGTGGAACTGTTCTGTGTCCAAGTAGATATCTGTCAGCACGTAGACAAGCAATGACAAAACTCTCCTCCACTAAGTGAAAGTCGTCTTGCTATTGGTACCGCTGATGTACCGCTACACCGTGGAGATCAGTTTCTCGATTGCTTTTGCACAGCGATTCTCACGCCTTTCTCATCCTTGCTCAATTTTCGCTCTCTGTCCTTTTCCCTTCCCCGGTGTGCAGCAGTATTAGTAGGAACTATCCGACAGCTGCGCTTGTGCAGTGTTCTCGATAATGATTTAAGCGTAGCAGCTTGAGCACAGCACTAGTAAGGATGACTTCAGTAAAAGGCGGACGTTTAGCGTTAACTTGGGGTGCTTACCATAGCCACGCTTCTGCATGACGACGAAAAGGTTCGAGGTGAAGCCGACTGTCGGCGTTTAGTGAAGGCGATTACGTCCCGCTTACATCGCATTACGCACAGCCGGCGCGATATGTTCTGGCTCTCTGCTTATGAATTTATGCTCGCTCATTACTTTATAGCAAAGACTAAGGTTTCCCTATTTTTTGCGCACTTCCAAAATATGTGAACGATTGTAAAACGCTTAGAGTGACTCTCTTTGCCTCAACTATGGCCAGGATTTATAGGCAAACTGACGGACGTAGGCTGATGTTGGCACTTAGCAGAGGCGGTATTTCAGCTTCTGCGTGACAGTGGCCTAGATCATTGTGTTTCATAAATCCTTTAGGCATGGATGTACAACCGCCCACAGACTTAACACGAATGACGGAACGCGTGGCCTGGACTGCCGTCAGCGCCACGAAGCGATAGTCATCGGGTGCGAGATAATGCTGTCGGCAAGTTGACAGTGGCTGCCGATAGCTAATGCGCAGCAAGCTTTGTCTGCTTTTTCGCTTGTGCCCAATTTCCGTGTGGACAGCGCGCTTGTCACGGGGGCGTTTCTGCGCCTTTTGCTCGCCGATGCGGCCTGCACGACCCGGGCAACGCTCTTTGCAGTTTTCTTATCGCAGGAATCACAAATTGCAGTCAAAGCGAGCTGCGCACCAGCTATCGTCAGCCACCGTAAACATACGGTGAGTATTATATCGCACCAATAACTATCGCATCGTGGCGCTGACGGCAGTTCAGGCCACGATGTACTGTAGGGGACAAAAGTGGTATACTCCACGCAGCGGGAGCCGGAGAAGCGGTAAACTGCATCGTAACGCCATCTACACGTGGCATCTGGGATCGAGACAGCCAATGGGAGCCTGTATGTGTAGGCATAGCGATTGACTTGTTTCAATTTTTCGTGCTTTAGACGGCGTTACGATGTAGATTTCCGTTGCTCCGGCTCCCGCTGCGTGGAGTATACCTTTTTTGTCCCCGACAGTGCGTGGCACGTGCATGTCCCCTTCTCGAGTGTATTCGTGATATGTGCATGTGGGTGTGGGTGTCTGAGGCAGAGTGCTTTATACACCCCATGTAAATTTCTGTGTATGAAACCATCATCAGCCTAGTGCCCTCTCCACGCTCTTCCTTTTTCTACCTTTCTATATTTCCTTCACCCATTTCCGACGAACAGGCAAGAGGAGTGTTTCTCTCGAACACCTCTGCCCCCTACTGCATGCTGTAGTATGTTTCGCTCTTGATCTGGGGGAAGGGCCCAAAGTTAGCACTCAGTGCCGGAGGAGGCTGAAAAGGAAGAGACGCACAAAGAAAAACTGGAATGAGGAAGGATGTGGCGGAGAGCAGCGTAGAACGCTAGATTAAATACGTCCCCGAGGCGTCAAGCAGCGGGGGGTGTGCATATATGGTCATAATATTTGCCGTGCCTGCCTGTTTCTCCTTGGTAAGATGGAAAGCATGGCGAACTCGTGAGACTAATATTATCTGTCCTATTTAAGCTGTCGTATTAGATTTGCCAACAAGACAGACACGGATGCCTTGAAAGGTAGAAGAGCATTGTTGCAGAAGCAAGAGAAAAAGTGGGACAGGGCAAAAGGGAACAAAAGAGGGAGGCGCAAAAGGTGTGACGGAAGACTGAGGAGTGACTGCTGCTAGAAGAAGTTGATATGCGCGACCGCTTAAGTACTGTAGCTATGCGGAGGGGTATAGCGCATTAATTTATGCTCACAGTGGAACATCCACAAAGCAGTTACGCCCATAAGAAAACCTTCCAACCTTCCGCTGTTTTGAACGCGTCATAGGAAGGTACATGGGCATTTATAATATCCTATTTAGAAGGAAATGTTTAGAACGAAATTCTCCGAAAAGGCCGTAAGGTTCAGGCAAAAGAAACAGAAGGAAAACTCTGACTACGTAGAGAACTTAACCCCATAATTTATTGAGACTCTTCTCTTCCAGGTGTCGGTACGTAGCCGCAGACGGCTTCCTGCCAACGTGCTTCTTCCCAGAGAGCTATGGATACGTCAAGCAGAGCGAAGAGCTCCATGCAGATGGTAGCGGATTCACCGCACACTTGAAGAGACCTGACTTACCACCACTGTTTGGAGGGGAATTCAGTGAAGTCGCGGTGAACGTTTCTTTTGTTACGACTACAAGACTACGTCTGCAGGTAAGAAGGCAGTACTGAGGATCGGTAAGGCCCCGTGAAACATAACTTGTGCAGCCATGTGGTGCCCATGTAAGATATATACGGCCGGTTGTTGGTAGTGGCCGGGGGAGTGGTGGAGTACTGTCAGTGCTCCCGAGAGAGCAGGGGCACTGCTTATTGACCACAGTGCTGCAGTCTAACACGGTCAGGTGGCAACTCGAACATTCTGGTACGCGGCTTGATAAGATTTTGCGTTGTTTGTATCCGTTCTGAAAGATGCATCGTACACATCCAGAAAAAATAGATAATACATGAGCCTCAGAAACACTAAGAAAGAAGGCGCAAGAATTGAGATTTTGCAAGCATGCCAGCGTTGCGAGGGCCGAGCGGTAAGTAGGGCTGCTTGAGAACTCGTTGAAGAAACTAATTTCTAACAGTTCAGTTTTATTACTTGTCACAAATGAGGCTGATGCGCTACCTCAAGGAAGTTGCCGTAATACGGATGAGTTTTCTATCATGTTAGTATTGCGGTATGACCACCAAAGAGCCCTTAGGTCATGCCAGAAGATATTAAAAGGCCGCGGCCACGATAAGAAACGGGGGACAAGGAGCAATAACACCAGAATGTTTTGGTCTGGCTTATTCACTTCCCTGAGCAACTCTCTTATCTTGACTTGGTGGATGTTTTGTGGATCTGCCATAATTCCGTGCAGGGTGCTTTTCATGTCCTTTATCAAGTACCGGTTTGTTCTGTTGCCGGATAAGAATCTGGCCCATACAATAGCCGCTGCTCGTGTTCTTTTTATTCTTTCCGAGAAGACAACACCGACGCATTAAGGCCGTGCTGCTTCCTGAGACGCCTGATAATATGCACTGATTGGCGTTTCAGGCCGTGAGATAAATATTAGTTTGACCTTGAATGAATCTTATATCTACTTCTCTTCTAAATCTTACCGCTTGTCTGATAGACGTGCACTCCAAAGCGTTACAATTCAGAAATGAATGCCGCATGTTAAGAAAAACAAAACCAATAGACTCTCTTACTTCCTTGTGACTTAAGAAATGCTTGTGATCGGTTTGCCGTGATATCGCTGTGTTTTTTTTTTTACCGCACTCTGAAATGGGCTTGATTCGAGGCAGGAACTTTTTCCTTATAATCGCTGGTGTCAGGTGAACACTGTCCGCCTTGAAAGCCTTTTATTTGGCAGGCTGAAAAGAGGTTTAGTTCTCCAATAATTGCAGTAAAGCTGGCTTTGGCGGAAACTATCTTGACCTCCGTGAATGTCTCGCATATGACTATGCCGCAGTGTCACAGCGAATGCGTTGCCACAATTCGGCATTCTTTCAAAGGCTTGCACTTCCTGTGTCCCAAGAATGAAGAGAAACCAGCAGGGTCGGTTCAGGCGACACGCTGCACCGAATCAGACATCCGAGGTTTATCGCGTAGTGGCGGTGGTTTAGAAAGGGGACGCTAAGACGGAGCAGGAAGGACATTTAGCATGATATGCAGGGATACCTCTCGGAAAATCGCCGCCCTAAGTGTGAGTATGCCTTCTTACGCAAATATATGAGTACATATACCAATAAATCTTATGGCCTGTGGTTTGGGCCACAAAGGAAAATGTTTCGATGTGAATGTTCGGAAATTGAAGATGCACTTAATTAACCTTCACAATATATTGGACTTGCATCTTTTTCAGTTCTTCCTTTTTCAGGTAATGCGGCCTTTCGCAATGCTTTCACAGGTAAAAAAGATTAGTCAGTTCGGAGCGCGAGCTGTAAACCCGTGATAAAACTGGAAAGCTTTTTATTACAAATGTGCACGATGTCGGAACTGAACATTTTCTTCGAAGAACTCATGTTCACTGCCTCCTCTTCGAAAACTCTCAGATTGTTCCAGAAGGCGACGAGGGCCAGTCAATAGGCTACAGAAGTGATTATAAGAACGCACGGGTCAACGGTGAGGACACGCAGTACGAAGTGCAAGAAAGCGAGCCTGGAAAACCATTCGGCATCATCGTCAGGCGGAAGGGAAACGGCACCGTAATGTGAGTACGCATGCAGGCGCGTACGCGTGTACGCGTACGGGCATGAGTACGCGTGTTTCGCTTGTTAAAAGCTTTTTCTTATTTTTTGACTTGCGTCACTATTTTATTGCTTTTTCCAGGAGAAATATGTGAAAAAAAATTTAAGTATTGAAAGAGTGGACAAATCCGGGAATGCACAAATAAACCATTAAATCCAGCAACCTCTCATTACAGCAACAAGCCACTCAGCTCGTGACAAAAAATAAATGATAATATTACCATCGTGATCCGGATGAATACCGCTCTGATAAGGCGCTCGTACAAACGCGCACAAATTGAAGACAGCGAATACATGAAGATCGGATTTATATTAAGCAATTAGTTGAAAATAGTTACGCTGATCAACCATTTTCAACTTCGTTTACGAACTGCAATGCCAAATGACGTTAACTTTTCGATGCCGCGCCTTTCCTATCATAGTAACAAATTTTTTTCGCAGATTTGACACCACTCTTCCGGGAACACTACTCTCCGAGCAATTCCTTCAGGTGTCAACCCGACTACCAACGTCGAATGTTTTTGGCCTCGGAGGTTTCTCGCACAAGAAGACGCTGAGACAGGACCTAAATTGGAATACAATAACCTTTTTTAATAAACGAAACCACCACAAGCCGGTGAGTGTTACGGAGGTTACCGAATTAACCACTCTTTCAAGGTGAACTGACTATTATGCAGCAGTGTCGACCTTGAAGAAATGAAGGCGCGGATGTAAAATTGAAGATAGAAGCACTGCAGCACACGTATAGTATTCTGTTTAGACCACGGTACACACACATATATATACAAAACGAGGATTTAGTTGTATGAAGCTGCTTCTGGAGCGGTAGTTTTTGCTTTTGTATACTGCTTTTTGAGATTTCCGTCGCTTTTATTTCCATGTCCAAAGACAGGTTTGTTTTCCTTGCCACCTTTCTTTCCCTATCATTGAAGATCGAGTTCTTCGGCGTTCACCCGTTTTATCTGACGATCGAAGAGGACGGAAAAGCCAGTGGCGTATTCTTAAGAAACGCAAGTCCAATGGGTAAGGAGTGAAATGCTTGTTGCTGTGCTCACTTGAAATGGCGCTAATGAGATTTAGATTGGTTTCTCATTGCGATTTGTGCACTCTTAGCAAAAGATAAAGGTTACGCTTTGCACAATGCCGAATTTTCGGGAGGCATCGAGAATAAAAACGAAATAAAAACTAGAGCATTGGCGTGCTCGAACGTGTTAGGTTAAACAAGAACAAGGAATCACCAAATCTCAGTGCGCTACTTTTTTTTTCAAGTTTGCCTTCAGTGAAATTCGGACTCCATAGTCGTTGATCCGGGCGGTGAACTTTTGCTCAAAGGCAGAGTGCCGTAGTCATTATGTTTCTGCGGGAGGTAACAGATCAGAATATCAGTGGTGAAGTGAATAAACTTTACAGCAAAATTTATTTTTAAGACAGAACCATCCAGACCAAAAACAGCTGACATATAAATCTTCGGGAATTTAAGCATTGTCTAGAGAGATGCCATTTTGTTGATTCCCTTGAACTTGTATCACAATAAGAGAAGGTACAAAATCTGGCGGTTATGTATGCTAGGGAGAATTTATTGCACCAGGTCTTAAGATAAGCCTTGTCCGGCTTTGTGCTGCAGCTGCCATTTGGCGATTCACATAGCGCTTCTGATTATTTTTCAGAATTTTGACATCTTCAATAATGAGACCCTGACAACATTTATAATTGAGCCCTAGAATAATTACATCGTCACTACCATGTTCTCTACGTCACATCTAATTGGTTACCACATTTTTGAAGTCATCATTAAGAGATCAGTGCAGATTTTCCCAAAACATAAAATAGCATACTGTTCCTGCACCGCCGAGAACCTGCACTGAAAGCCGTTGGGGCGCAGGTGCGGCACCGACACCGCCAAGACTCCGCCGTTCAAACCGTCGAGTCTGATGCGCAGCGCAGGCGGCCGCGTAGATAGAATAAATATCAAAACAAATGAAATATATAAATATCAAAAGCTGCGATCTAATCATGCTTTACAGAGTATCGTAATCATCGCGTAGATAGAATAAATATCAAAACAAATGAAATATATAAATATCAAAAGCTGCGATCTAATCATGCTTTACAGAGTATCGTAATCGTGCTGTGTTTTTTTTTCCATGGCAATATCCAGCTAGAGCGCTTTAATTAGCAACTCGGTGGATACCTAGCAACACTATTAAGTTTAGTTACATAAAACACCACTATTCCATGTTTCAGGAATCGAAGAGGGTCTTCTCACTGCTCTTAGCGTTAGGCTGGGTTGCTCTTGAAGGAAGACCGGTGGTGCGGCAACTTTTTTTAACATTACCGTTTAAACAGAGTGTAGCTATGTCAGCTATATTCTTTTCATTATCTCAGCACGCAGGACTACGCTCTGAGCCGAAAATGAAGAATCGGGTTGGTCTCTGCGTGTAATGTTACACGCTAAGTTGATGTAGGAAGACAGGGTCCAGTCTTTCGCTGGGTAATGTTCATGAAAATGGGCTGGGACTGCCGATAATTTGAGACAGCGCCAGTAGCCTCAGACTTTTTAGTCAATAGCCATAACCTGGCCTTACTCACGCAATCACGCAATCGCTCACTGGTGTGTTAGTTGAAAGCACATCCCGCTGCATTAATTCAGACAAAGTAGATTTGTGCTATGCTCGTTTTGCTGTCATAAAGCACATCATTTATCCCTATCATCAACGCAGTGCTTGTTTATGCATTTTGACGTAAAACGAGAAATATTTGTCGCATCAAAACTGGCATACGCAACTGATGTGAACCTTAACGGAGCTCAAGAACAGCGGCGGAGGTTTACACTTTAGGAGATGAAGAGTTTCTTGTCTTGCATGTTATAATCAAATCTCCTATTCTGCCCACAAATTTACGTGTTTAGTCATTTACAGACGCCACAATACAGCCTGAGAAGGTGATCACGTTCAGAGCAACTGGCGGTGTTCTTGACTTTGACATTTTCCTTGGAGACACTCCCGATAGCGTTGTGAGACAGTACACGGAGGTATGTGTGCAGCTGTTTGCTACCCTTCTATACAAGTTTTTGGCCAGGGCAGTCTTGTGGCCTATTAGCAAAAAGCTCGAATTCCTCCTTTTTGTTTTGGTGAGAATCCCGTGAGCTTCGCTATACATGGACTATGGACGGCGAGAACAGGGTATAAATTGCTAAAAGCCGCGCGCGGTGGTCTTATGCCGATTTTATAAGAAACAATCGTCATTCATATATATAAAAATATCCTAAATAAGAAATAAAAGGATGAATTCACTGTCGCAGGTCATTATGACCATTACGTAGGAAAAGAATGAACCAGGCGAAAATGTTTGCTTGACACATTCACATTCCGAGGCCATCTCGAAGACCTAGACCATGCTTTTTCTGGCACTGCTGAAAGGAAATCGTGTACACGTCGGGGTCGGAAAAAAGAGCTTCGCAGTCAGTTGCAAACTGTAAGAAGATTACTAAGATCTCTAAAGGTAGCTTTTTTCTTCACCCCTTATGCATCGTCTGTGAAGTTGGCTCAGTTATTTTTTTCGGTTATATCGCTAGAAAAATGAATACTCGAGACATACTAAGGATGTCCGCGGCTTCTTTCGCATATTTTTAGGTAGAAAAAAGAGGAGCTGGACGCTTGATAATTTCGTTAGCTCAGATTCAGCCTCATTGGGGCATTTTTCGACATGTCAAATGAAAGTAACGTAATAAACTTAACAAAATAAATTACGTAATAAAGAATAAAAAAGGCTCAATTCGCTTCCGCAGACATTAAAGAAAAAATGTACGCAAAAGTACACGATTTTCGCAATGTGTGTTCTTAGCAAAACCTTACGCATATTTTTTCCTAAGGTCGCTATTTTTGAGCGATATATTGTGATGAAGAAGACGAAGCAGGCAGTGGCGCCGGACTGCGAGCTCGCGCTAGGCTAGCGGCCATTAAAGCATTTCATTGCCATCAGTCAACCCGTCTCATTCTTCGGCTGGCCGTCACGTAACAATATTTTGTTCTCTGCCCGGTAAGAAACAAGTGGCATTTTTGGCAGTGATCGACGTGACCTCATCACTATTATCAGTCACTGGCCATGCCGATAATCATGGGAGCCATGCTCTTTCGTGCTGCTGTCACTTTCAAACCTCGCTGTGCGTGACAGCCGGCTTGTTTCAGCTAGTTGGAAGACCAGCGATGCCTCCGCTGTGGGCACTGGGTCAGCACGTCAGCCTGCACCCTAGTGTCCCCCTTTCCCACGTGGAGCCTCTCCTGGAAGGACTTCGTACTGCAGGCATTGACGTGGTGAGTGGGCACGCTGCAGAGTGTGCAAAAGCTGTCTCCCCGAGCATCCGCGTTCGTGCAAAACGTTTCCAGATATGTTTGGTTCTTATTAGGGCGGTAATTATTAGAAAATTATGAAATGCAAAGTTTTACTCGTGTGGCTGTATGGGGGACACTTCGCACGCATTACGCCTCTGTGACATGAGGGTGACCTAGATCATTGCCCCACCATCAATCTACGCCACCATCGAGCTCATTCCTTTCTGGTGGCATGGTTTTCTTTATTTCCGCTCATTCATTCGTCTATATTGACTTTTAAGGACACAATTTCCTCACTATTATCGGTCTTCCTGTCCACTTCTTCGTTTCAGTGCTCTAATGTGCTCCTTCAGAATGTTTCGTCAAATAATGGGAAATCCGTGAATAAATATAGTTTTGATCACGTGCAGGTGAAAATATTTCCTCCTACACCTCTGTCCTTAGTAAGCCTTATTAGTGTAAAGCACCAAAGAGAACACTGGAAGTTAATGCGATTAAGTTTCTTGTGGAGCAATAAGTCTGAGCTTTTTGATTGGGCTCTTTAAGCTCCTGCGGCGAAGATAACATTCGCCTATCGTTTTTCCGCAGCCGCCCAGTGTTTTACCGCAGCTTCATTGAATATGAAATGTTCTTTCTAGGACAGGGTTACGCTACCGGCCTCAGTACGAATAATACTAAATGCATACAGCGTTTCTCCCCACTGCCTCATAGAGACGCCTGTACATAAATGAGGGGCCACATGACAGTTATTTTTTTTCGTCTGTTTTTTTTTCTTCAAGGCAGCGCTGCACCTGAATGAGGGCTTTGCGAGCGGACGGGTGGATGCGAATGTTCTCGAAGAAATTCGAAAGCTCCGAGAGGAGTTGAAAAGTTCTGACGTAAAATTCCTGCTGACAGTTGTGAGTATGATTGTTCTAGAGCTCTAAATTCAGAACCTTGAAGTCTTCTTCCAGTAGCGCATTAAGATTACTTAGGCTTCTCGAGCACACATAGCGTTATGTTCCGGCGTTGAGGTTGGGCTGGTGGTTCAAAGCGCCGACACCGTTGTAAAAGTTATTTCTCTATTTTAATCCATCGAGTGGTGTTTAGAGAGAGATTGTAGAGTTTTCTTGGTTTATTGAAAGCAAGTTTTATTGCGTGCTATTTATGAAGCTAACTTAATCGGGAGATAAAGAAAAAATAAAGAATAAACCCTGCTTCTTTTAGAGCTGAGGTGCAGTTTCAAACTACAACTGAAAACCAGAAACTTAGTACTCCTTTTCGCCAAATGATTGGTTTTTGCGCGGATGCTGATTACTGCCGCCTCAAGAAATGTTCACGGCTTTTAAATTTTCTAAAAATGACATTATTTTATTAACTTTCCGTTGCTTCCTGCCTAAACTATCCTGGAAAAAAATATGTCACTATCTAGTCATCGAGAACGTGCTAGTATAAAATGCATTGTTCAGCCGGCGTAGCACAGTCTAGGACCACTGCCTCCTGAAGACGTTGGCCTCCAGAATGCCGCGCGTTACTCCGCTGCTTCACCGTGCTGAGCCTGTCTCGTGTCGACCCGGCAGCTGTGCGATAGCGTTAGAAACCACACACTGATGGAGCTACGGCGCGGACAGTTTAGCGGCGCTAAATATTTTCGTTTGCAAATGTAATGGAAGTATTGTTGTTTAGCTTCAAAATGGGGCGCCCACAAACATAACCTTGACATTCGAGTCACTTCCTTTCCCTCCTGCACTGTGGTCGCTGAGTAATCTGGAGAGGGGATCGTAACACACAGAGTACTACGCGCTGCCACCGATGATCGGGTTTCGAATGCCAGACTTTACCCTCGGACATCGAGGAAGGCAAGACTATCAAGAGCTCAGCATTCAAGAAGGATGATTAAAAAGCTCTTATGGTTAGGTTTTTCTAGAAAGAGCAAGCTGTCAGATGAGAGAAAATCTGTCTGGACGATTACCGTACTCGATAACGTGAAGGTACAGCGCAAATGTTGCAGGTGTTTTCATTTCGCGATAATATTGAACACTGCTCCCGTGGCACCGCCATCCACTAGCACTCCTCTTCAGTCCACCGCGCCAAGCGCTCAGAACTGCCGCCACTGCCGAAACTCTCTCCGGGCGGCCCGTTTCGCGGCGGCCACCGTATGCAGAACGTGCCGCATTTCCCCCTCATTCTTCCAAGGCATGCAGCTTTTCTCCTCTTCATTTTATGGTAACCTCCTTCCACGGAAGTTACCAACCTCCCCTGGTAACAACCTTCAGGACGTTACCGCCTCCTTCAATCACAACCACTCTCCGGTTGCTACAACGACGACACAGAGGCTCAGCCGAAGGAAAAAGCCCTAACAGCTACGCTGAAAAAGCGCCGCGAGTGAATGCAATTCTGCTCCTTAATAACTCTCCACATAAGGATGCTTTCCTGTCCTGACCTGTCTCTCTTGGTGGACCAGTCTGGGCGGGGTGACAGGGGCACTCTGGTTGAGTAGAGGAGGTTTGACTGCTGTGCGGACGTCGTTCAAGACCTTGGATGAAAGGTGGAGGTCCATGCGCAGGTGCATGACGCCACATACTTTCCGCAGCCGCGGTAGGCACAGTTATGCATCGCACTAAGCACGGGTTCCAAACCGACATACGATAGCCAAGGCTGCCGCGAAGACGAACTCCTTATTCCCGAAAATAGCCGGCATCTGGTCTAGTGGAGCGGCTCGGAAGCGAATATGCGCTACCGCCAACTGCCTTCAGCCGAATGTCGCGGCCAATACGTTATACCACTGGCGACAACCGCACTAAATTATGCACGCATCTCTCGAAAGCTGGCCCCACAACTTTCTTTTCTTTCTTTAAAAACTGTTTGAGGAAGGCATGTCTAGCTAAGCCTTCCTCCACCCTTTTCTACTTCATATATGACAAGAAGTTACCCATTATTTCAAAAGCTGGCGATTTTTTCTACAGCTGGTTCATTACTTCTTCATTTCTCTTGATGTCTTCTTGTGATTGGTACATGTGTGGAGCTCTTTCCTGGTATGAAGGCTGCTTGCGAGAGTGTCATAGGACACATGCGTTGCTCAGACCCTCATTTTCCGAAGAATGTCGATCTGAGAACTGGTAGCTACATCTTCGCGTCATCCGACAGGCGTGCTTCCTCGCAGCATCCG
This sequence comes from Amblyomma americanum, assembly GCA_030143305.2. Taxonomy (NCBI): domain Eukaryota; kingdom Metazoa; phylum Arthropoda; class Arachnida; order Ixodida; family Ixodidae; genus Amblyomma; species Amblyomma americanum. The sequence continues at coordinate 62,258 of JARKHS020030078.1, forward strand.
ACGGTCGATCGTAGCACCGAGTGCAGCGGACCTTAGCGACGCCTGTGTATTTGACACTCTTAGCTGTTGTTGAAGTGACAGCATTAGTAATAGTTCTGGAATTCCTCTTTCAGGACCCCGTCTCTCCCCTAGCAGCCGGAACAAAACTTCCGTTGATATGGAATGACATTCAGGAAGCAGCCAATGTAAGTTGTTTTCATTTTTAAGGCATCTTAAATTTCTCACCTGTCGCTGGGGCAACCGGGTTCATTTTAACTACAAGGCTGAGTAAGCAACGCATGCTTTCGCTTGTGCATTCAACCTGAGAATTTTGGACGTACTTGTCATCCCGCTCAATTCGAAATGACTTTTCGGCATTCAAGATTCATATGGTGTAAGTGATTTCGGCTTGAACTCACATCCTCTACCAACGTCGGCTGCTTCATTGAATCCTCCTTAAAAGGCGTGAAGAAAATTTTTTCGACTGTTTTGGTTTTTTGTGTATTTCTTACTTTACCCACTACTACTTAAGACGGAGAGGTTAGAGGAAAATTGAAACAATGTTTGAAGTAAGTCTAGATTGGTTGATTGTGTTTGAAGAATGTGGAAAGACGTATTTCTGTAATAAGATTGAGTAGTGGGCTACTTGGTTCTATTTTACACTCATTGCTGAAGTATGAAGCAGATTTCATCGAAAAGGAAGCTTTGGTGTCAGAGAAAACAGCAAAACCTTCAGCGGCTTTCAGGTGATCATTGTGATTAAAGAGAGTGCTTTGTTGAGTGGGTCGGTCAGTCGTTATGTACGAAAGGTACTGCCCACGTAAAGGGTACACAACACGCGCTCTTTACATACTCTCCTCGTCCTTGTTTGTTTGTGCGCAGTACTCTTTGTTTATGATGATCACCGTGAGCTTTCCCCAGAGAGATTGGTTGCGATTCTTCAATGGGTAAAGTGACTGGCTCAGCCTAATCAGCGGTCACGAAGAAATACCCATGAAACAAGATACTTCAGGATACGAGGCTGTTGTTTGTATAGCGATGTGTAATTTAAATAATGCATACACAAAAAGTGTTACCTCGGAATAAACAGGGACCCTCATTTCCATCGTCAAAGGTGGCTGGCTGATTCATGGCACGCGTCCAGAAATAGCCGCTCTCGTGTCGAGAATCCCGCTATGCATATTTATAGCTGCAAGTTGTTTGGTGCAAACAAACCGCTGTTAGCGCCGATGGAATGAATGTGAAACAACGAAGGACGCAATAATTTGGCTGAATTGAAGACATTGGGTGCTTAGGAGTTGTTTTACAGGCTTCCTTAAAGACGTCTGTTTTCTCGTGTTTGTAGCCTGGGAGCGCCGCGCTATTGCTTGTGCGATAGCTGCTGTGGATTACTGCTTTCGTGCAGGCTTCTTTCTCAACTTTTCTACTCACGAGTATGCCAACGCTAAATACATACAACTGCTGTACACTCAAAGAAAGAACAAAATAACGTCTTGCGACCTTCACTTTACAAAACAGAGATGTATACTAACCGCTGCATTTAATTTAAACTGGGTGTAAAAGGTATAAGTTGGAATGCATGGCACACGTGTCATTAGCCCAAAGATACTGTCATGCAATGCTACCGCTTAGCTACGCTCGGAGAGACGCTAGCCATATTTCGTGACCGCCGCTGCATGCAACGTGGGTTTATTTTCGCGGGCGTAGTTCCGGCGCACAAAAAGAAATGCAACAGGAGCACAAAACTGCCGTCTTGCAGAGAGTGAGGACAACTACGTGCAAACTTAATTGGCAAAAGAAACAAAGAAACGTAGACGAAGAAGATGGCGTGTTTCGCGCTCGATGTCTTAACGAAAAGTGAAGCATTTTTGTTACTTGTTCGGAGGTGCAGGATCTCAGTTCGGTCTTTTTGGTAAAAAAACACAAATAAAGATTGTTACTTGTTCGGAGGTGCAGGATCTCAGTTCGGTCTTTTTGGTAAAAAAACACAAATAAAGATTGAAATTGCAGGAAAAATAGACTAAAACAGCTCTAAACTGAGTGCCTTTGAAACCTGTGGGTGTGGATGAAAACGAAAAATACAACGTATCTTAGGTCCATGGCACGGTGTTTGGGAAAAAAATCTGGCAGTGAAAATAAAAAGCGTTGTTCGCGACTGCTTAAGATGTGAAGTGATGGCGCAGTGCAAGTTTTTTATGGTAAAATGTTTTAGTACAGGCCTAATGTGGCATGTATTATTGCATTATTAGTCTTCTCTTTATACAAATAATTAAGACAGCTGAGGACATGGTGTTCTCCGCTGTTCGTATTGATGGTGTGCTTGTAAAAGAAGACAGAGTTTTAGCACAAGAGAAAGCAGCGAAAGACTAAACTGAACCTCAATAAACGAAAACAGAACATGCTGACGATTTCAGCAACTATGAAATAAAAAAGGCCTTGTAAAAGGAATAGAAATCAAACGGGGCTACGGCGGACAAAATGGAAGCACACTATTGGTTCTTATATATATAAAAAAAATTTGCTCACACCAGACAGACAGTGGTGGTTTACTGCTGCCAGGTGTCAAAATCGATCCAAGATGCTCAGTCCTATGGAAAAATCACATCTTGTTTCGGATGACACAGCTGTGATACCATGCTTTCACTTGCCACACGCTTCTTGAACACGATGTGCTCTCATCTGTTAGCCTCTGTACACTCAATGTGTTCATTTTTGCAGACTCAGAACCACACCTTCGTTGATTTTACGAGCCCCGACGCTGAAGAGAAGTGGGAGGAAAACTGCCGGCTGCTGCAAGAGAAGACAGGGTTTGATGGGCTTATACTGGCAAGTATACATTTACAGGATTGATCAGCGTGATGAAGACTTAGCAGAGTAATTATGGCAGCTCTGTCGCCTGCTGTCACGTCGACCGACAGTATAGTGGCAGCAGACTGCGTTTTTATGAGCCACTTAGGCTGTTGCGGAGATGGTTGCTAAATTTAGAACGCTGTATTAAAGTCATGAGAGCCCTGCGCGCTTGTAAATTTTCCCCCACATGCTATGATGACCATGGTGATAATGCGTTTTAACATGGTCATACCGCAGGGTGCTTTTGCTGCCGAGAAGATGGAGTCTAAGACACAGTTTACAGCGCTAGCTGTTAAGGGCATGTTTCCCACTTCTGTGCGACTTACATTGTCTGCGTAACACCGTACCACACTAATTAATCAGCATGCAGTGGCTTCAGACATGACGTAACTGAAAGGCCCCACGCTGATTCTTCGACATGCACAGACGTCACGCATCGCATCACTGGAGCGAGCCACGGCTACGCGCCATGTTGAGTAGTCCTGAATCAATGACGTCACAAGCTACCTCGCAGTCACGTAACGCGCACTGTGTCATAAGGAAGATAAATAATGAATAAACAATCTGACATTCAGCTTCACGAATGGCTATTTCTGAATCTCGCGTTATACAGTGGTAAGCGTTCTGTAAGATTTTTTAAGTATTTTACTCCAAAGCTGATTAGCTTCAGGTTAGGGAAGGTTAGGGAAAAGCTTTCAACTACTGGAAACCGACAGGTACTCGGCGGTACTGGAGATGGAACCCTTCGCCTCCCAGCCACGTGTAGGATACTCAAACCACTATTGCAACACTGCACCACTGCTGCATATCACCAGTGCTGCTCCGTTTAATAAACTAGCAAACAGGGCTAACATATAATACATTTTAACGCATCACTACACAGATGGGAATTGGCAGCTATATATGCAGCGAGAAAAAGCGGATGTTGTGCAATATGTATTTTCAAGTTAATTTGCGGCTCTGTTTATTCGTGGGACAAACTTGCCGGTACCCTGATTTTTTTTTTTTTTGCAATAGGCCACATTAAAAATGTTGCCGCTGAGGTCGGGGCCCGATCGCCTTACCGCTTTGATTGGCAGTCAAAACGCCACAACTACAGGGCCACCGCGGAAGGTTGAATCGTCGGGGTTTCAAGTTCTATTACTCGGTAACGCCCTTTCTTGCGCGCTCGGTCTAATAACCTAAACCGGGTGCGAGCGATCGCCTTTTCTGACTTCGCTCTCATTACAGAACACATGCTTCTGAGTAAGCGTGTTATATTAGCATGCGAGCTTTGTGTCGGCACGCTGCGGGAGCCTACAGTGGTTAAAGCAAAAGCCCATAAATTACATATTAGTATTTACAGAAAACCGCAAGCGCGTTTTATCCACTGAGAGCATGGTGGAAATTAGTTTATTTCTGGATGAAAGGAAAGGTACAGATATTGTCGCCCTCTCAGTGAGAAGCCGAATCTCATCAGGAGAAAGGGTTGGAAAGAGGAGGTAAATGAAGGAGAGAGAGGCATATGACACACCTGCACCAACTAGCCCTATCCGCCCCCTTTGAGACAAGCACCACCGTGGAGGCCTTCGGATTATTTTCGATCAATTTGAGTTCTCTAACTTGTACTGGCATCGGACAGCCCACGGGCGTTTTCGCAAAAGGCCACATTAAAATGTTGCCACTGAGGTCGGGGCCCGATCGCCTTACCTCTTTGCTTGGCAATCAAAACGCCACAACTACAGTGCCACCGCGGAGGGTTAAATAATTGGGATTTTAAGTTCTACTACTCGGTAACGCCCTTTCTTGCGCGCTCGGTCTAATAACCTAAACCGGGTGCGAGTGATGCCTTTTCGGACTTCGCTTTCATTACAGAACCCTTGCAAACCACGTTAAAGGATAAGGACAATCAGAACTCGCTTTCAAGGATCTATCGTGTTTTCTGTGAATTCCACACATCACCACTAGTTGCCCGCGTGTCGTGGCTGTGTGGTCAGGACAAACACTATAAAGAAAATGTGCAAATAATAATTTTATGAAATAAAGTGCCAGTTTCACAATGCTTATGGCGCATTGTTTCTCCAGGACCTCAACGAGCCCACTTATCCACTGGATGCCAATGGAACGAAGACGCGGTGCCCAAGAAACAAGTGGAACAACCCTCCCTATGTTGTGGGTACGTGCGCTGCCACCGCATATCGAAGTTAACTTGACCTATCTTGCTTGATATCTCTTTTGGAGGACATGGTCTACGTGGACGCTGCCGAGTTTGAGAACCTGCACTTGATGGTTGCGGCCATCGCCGACGTCCAGCAAAACCTAATAGTGAGCGCCTCGGTTCGAACAAGCGTTGCCGCAACGGCCGAGGAAGTTGTCATTGCTCTCGCGATCGCGGGAACAAGAGCCACCACAATCATAATCGATTCGAAAACAGCGACAGGAAACTTTCTTGAAGGCAGAATCTCTTTGCAGGCAAAAAAACATTCTGGATACTAATCAAGACGACCGAATAATTTAACTGATATGGTCACCAGCCCACTCCAACCTCCACGGTAACGACGGAGCTCATGAGCTTGGCTGCGGTCTTACTTTCCGGGTGGGCTCGAGCCCTGAGTACACCCTCGGTGGAGGAAGATTAATCAGGTATAGGGAAATTATGCAGCACTATTGGCTCAGCATGGTAGAATACCCGCCGGTGGATAAGAAATTAGATAAGAATCAAGAGAACATCCGGTGGCGCTTAGAGACGAAGACATAGCAGGACCCGGCTAGCCTTAGTCAGTGGTACTCGGGGCAATTCTCAGATAGGTGCCGGCTGTGTCAGGGTACAGTAGATTTCCTACACATTATGTGACCCTGTCCTGAAACATACTACACGCACTCGGAAACGAAGACAGATGAACTTTGGAAGACTCAAATTAATGTGCAGCTCAGACTCTGAGACTCAACTTAGAACCATACGACTGGCCGAACACATCGCCCGGGTCCACGGATTCCAGACCGTCGTCTAGGCGGTTGGGCTCAAGCCCATCCTATATCCGTCGGAAAATATAGTTATACACTACTACTTAAATTGACATCGGGCAAGCAGGCCGACATCACCACTGCTTTTTGTAATGACTACGCACGCAGGCTTCATTCAGGAGACATCAGTACACTTTGCCCAGCAAGACTAAGAAAGATATAGTTCGAAATTATTACGTGCGCTTTCAAAAATGTCTATGGCACATTAGCACTGACAACCGGTTTTCTGGAACAGTGCCTTTCTCAGATGTCTTTACTGTAACCAGAGAAGAAACGTGAAAAAATTATGTGATGCCTCATCGAACAGTGTTGGATGTCGACAATTTTGTCCTGTTCGCATTAATAAGGTTTATGAAAACGTTAAGAGGATATAGGAAAGAAAGAAGATGGACAGGGTTTTAAAGCATGCTTTTCTCAAGGCTGCTATAACATTGCTGCACTCTCATTTGGTGGTCTTTTTTGAAAAAAAATATTTAGGTGGTCTTGTCCTAAAAGTGGCTCGGTTTAATTGGGAAGCTGGCGCTCCAGTACACATACCCGAACAATCTGCATAGGCGGCCAAAGAGTGAACCTACACACACAACGCATGTTTCAGGTCGCCTCATTCATAGATATGAGCTGTGGACTGTAAGCACAGATGGGTATGAGATGAACGCGAAGCTATAACTAGCTAGCTCCCCGCGGAAAATACAACGAAATTACAGGGAAATACAAGGCAAAAGTACAACCGTGAATTACGCTTTTTTCATTATCGTTATGTATTGTCTCGCTTACGTGAGATCTAAACTCAACAGGTCAATACTGGGAAGGAGGGATGTTCGACAACAGCTTGTGTGGTCACGCGAACCCGTCTGCGGGCATCCACTACAACCTCCCCAACCTTTACGGGTATCATCACGCCGAAATGACCTGGAAGTGAGTAGGCTCTGCTCATGCTTCGATTGCTTTGGAGTACTGGAGAAAATAAGGTGACGTGTGTGATCGCATGTCAAACCAGGAACATAACTACAAAATTGGGATAGATTACGCGGCTGTGTGCTAGAAAAACAGTCACGCTCACTGCTGGTTACACTTTTCTAAATGCTGCTGTGTATTTGATACCCGAACATTGCCTCCCATTATTAGTATTTTCAGCACTACTCCCCTATTTCTACGCTTCAATGACGTGGTAGGTTCTTCTCTGCGCGCGGCCGCAATTGGCATTTCCTTCTGCTCTCTATACTACAGATTGTGCAAGATGAGATTACAGGAGTTAAGGGATACTTTTACTCGGGTTGTCTGGACGAATTTTCTTGAGCGATATGTGGTGAAAGATGTGAAGTAAGGATAAATTTACAGCTATGATTTTTAATTGCATCAGAGTGCACTCTGAAGAACAGCGTCATTTTTCTGCAAGAATTTTTAGGTCTCAGAATATATAACTGGCTAATCGAACAATGAAAACTCCAACATGTCAATTTATCGATTAACGAAGCCGGAATAATGCAGTATCTTCACGTTACCAAGAATTTGTGACAGCAGTCTGGCTCACTTGTCTTTACACCACTTGGCGCGCATGACAAGAAGATAACGGCTGTATTTTTTGTTTGTTAAAAATAGACTGCTGTAGCTATAGGGGTCGTTCAGAGCTCCTCTTTGTCTGTGCGGTGTAACGTCAGGCTATTCGGCAATGGCGAAACGCACACGCTAGTGTGCACTTGAGGGGTATAACGCTGCAATGAAAGACAGGTTAACCGCGGTGAGGAAATATATATATTTTGGGGAAGAAGCGAGTGGAGTAGTAGACTTCACAATTTGTGTTCTTCATCTAAAAATTCTTTACATGTTCGTATTTTCCATTGACGCTCATTGCTTAAATTTTCAGTATTTTGGGAACATAGGTTAGACGAGACATCGACACATCATTGCCTTTGATGCATGCGGGAGATTACCTTGAAACTAAATTTTGTGAACAAAAACCAGTTCATTACGTGCGGAAATAGGTACGCCAAAATTTTGCTTCTCTCACTTCACTGCATAGGTCGCAAGGGTTAGCGGCGCTAGCTAGAAGCTGCCTCGGATTCCTAATAGTGATCTGTCTTTCTTGTGCGCGGGACGTAGTACTTGAAGCGCAAGTCACTTGAATTCTGTATATCTATTTTTTCAGAAGTCTCATTAGCCTCAACCCGAGAATAAAGGGATCCCGGCCGATGATCTTAACACGTGCTACCTTTTCTGGCTCCGGGTCTTTCGGCGGACACTGGTTCGAAGAGCCTCAGTGCAGCTGGGAGAGCCTACGCAAGGCCATAGTCAAGGCTGTCGAGTTCTCAATGTTCGGAGTTCCAATGGTACGGTGTTGTTGCTATACGCTGTCTTCTCTTGAGGCATTAATTGACGGCGTGCAGTCGTCAAAAAAGTGGGTCGCGAACAGCGAAGGCAAGAAACACGTCTGATGCGTTTAGTCTGTGTGAAGCGCATTATTCGCCATGGTCCTACAACATAATGGGATAAGGCACAGGTGACCCTGCGGCAAGGTGCACGGATAGTTATATTAGATAAACGACCGTAGTATAGCAGAGTTTTGTTTATGGCATGATAACTAGAATATAAAAGATATGGCTGGTCTCCCCCAATAGAGAAAAGTTTTAAAGCGAGTGGCGCTCTTTAAAACTCATCTTTGCAATGATTTTTTGTGGGAACGTTCAAGACGCTTCCTTTCGTCTGACAAAAATGGAGATTGCAGCATAATGAGATTTCAATGTATGAGGGCCTCCAACCCCTCTCGTTCTCGCTGCTTCAGCTTTTTAAGTGGCGAAATTAAAAGAAGTTACTTAGCAATTAAATTCTAGAAACTTCTTACAAGGAGCACACCACTTTTAGATGCATATCTCACAAATGGCGACGTACTTCGTCCAACGGTGCGCTACAGTCCACATGCTGTAGAAGAATAATGAAGGCAATTGCCGACAACATAAATGACGCGGTGTGCCATAAGTTTTGTCTTCATGCCAGCGAACATCTGGCTGTTTCACGGGTTGAAGTGAGACCGAAAGCTGTACAGTGCTTCACATGTCACCGAGAACCAACCCGTTTAGGGTGCCGCTGGTTTCGCGAAAAATTTGGGTCCTGATTCTACGACTCGCGCAAAGGATTCACACTGATGGTGGAAGTGAATCGCAGATGGCGGCAGCTGAGTCTAAAAGTAGTCTGCCCCTGGAAACGTCACTTTAAGATAGATCCTTTGAAAACCGCTCGTTTTTCACGCCAGCTCTGCTTAGACTCTCGGCGGCCTTTCAACTCTGGTTGGTTGCTGCCGCGGCTCAGCCACGGTGTCGCATATATCGCGACGGCGCACGAATTGAGTGTCGAATGAATGAATTATCACCAATTCTAAGGCACAGACGCCTGGCTTATGCCTGGATAAAAAAAGATATTCTAAAAGTAGTGAGACTTAAAGAAGTGCTTATGATCCATAAGCCGACGGGATGAAGACGGCAGAATCGTCGCCAGGGCTACTAGGATGATCTCTGTGTGAAATCTGAGCCCAAACAAGCCGGTGGTGTAGATTATAGAAGCGTTCTTCGATTAACTCTGGGCGACTGAACTGGCGATAATTATTGCCGTGGCATGAGCTGTTATCTTGTGCTAGAGCGGGCGTCGCACGCCTAGAAAGATGGGTAGACGTTGGCTTTGATGCGCAGCTTGCTGCAGTTCCGGCCGGAAACGGTCGGTGCGGAACGACTGCTGAAGAACATCGAACTGCAACAAGTCCCCATTAATCTCACGTTGCTCCTTCAAGACTGCTTATTTTGGATGAAGGAAAACGATTCGAAGCGCTATCGTTTTATTCGTTACATAGCCAAATTGTGTGGTTAACGTTGTAATGAGCTGCATGCGGGAACGGCATTTCTGCGCGTGTTTTAATACTATCGGCTCATCCGAGGGAGCAACACAATTTGACGTTTCTCCAAATGTTTGTTTCAATTTTACACTTTTATGCAGGTCGGCGGGTACTGTCACTGGTCCGAAGAACCAGAAGATTCCCGCGTGGCTTGGCTTCAAGCGTCCGCCCTATTTCCCCTCTCTATTCAAAGGATACAAGGAGAGGCTGAGGTAAGCAAAATGGATGTCGCCAAGAAAAAAAGTGCCATCATATATTTAGCGCGGATGGTGTTACCTAAATATTATAGGAGTATATAGGGCGCAGCAAAATATGACACTCCCCATTATTCTTGCTCGCTCCAAAGACGTGGCCTCGATTCCTTAACCCTTCCTACTTTTGCGCTCGAAGCTCGCCAGCTGGGGTCAACAATGATCTTCTCGGGTATACACGACTGTGCTACGAAATCTCCGTGCATTTGAAAACGGTTCATTGCAGAGTGTATCCAAGAAACACTCACTGAAGCGCCCTTGGGAAAGTGAAAATGAATGAGTGTGCACGAAAAACAAATCGAGAGTAAATAGATATTGTAGCCGGACATGATGCTAGTGATTAAATGGAGCACCATACGGGGTTTGAACTAGTGCGCACGTTAAAAAGACCTATGAACAGCATGCCCTGATAGCAACTGCGTCGCGTGAAGCCACGTACCATGCATAAAACAATAACCGGTGTGGTCCAACTCCAGACAATATAAGATTTAAGCGCACTTTCAGTGTGGTACCGGTATAAAGGCGTGTTTTTGTTTCTTTCCACTCTTTATGCACTGAGGTTAGAGACGCAAATGATCGTACAGGCTGGTCTGTTATTTCCGGCATCGCAGTAATGCTTTAACAATTCTATCTCTCTCCTCAGGGAAATGCGACGTCTTCGAGAGTCCTGAACGCATCGGCGGCTGCTCTAGCTGTGAGGAAGCGCTTGCTTCCGTACCTGTACACCTTGTTCTACGAGGCGCACACCACGGGCAGCTCCGTCCTGCGGGCCCCGTTTTACGAGTGAGTAATCGAAAAGCCGGCATCGGAAGGCGAGTTAATTTCCTGCTACACGCAGAGAGTAGGCCCTATGGGTGATCATGTGGCTGGTGTGTGTTTTGCGCAAAATGAGCGATGTGCGCATTTGTTCAATTATTTATATTTTATAACAACTGTTTACGTTTAAAAATGTACTCTTGTAGCAAGCCGCTGTAATACCGCGAATATAAAAAAAAGTATGCGTGCATTGCCTTTCTGTCGCCGTCTGTCTGCGGTAAGTCTAGTTATGGATATACTGAATCATGGACAATTCGGACACCAACAGTTGCGTACAGGAAAGCCAGGAAATTCTGATATCGATGCCGCATATCTGCTGAGCAAGCTGCAAATGGCATTGCTTTGCGCATTTTTTCGTCTACGTGTACGCTGCTAACATAGCTTTTGACAGACAAGCTCAACTTTTCATTCTTTGAAAGTAAAAAGGCTATGACTGTACGCATCCAAGGAAAAAAAAAAAAACGACAAAGCCGGCCAGAAAATACGATACATTTTTTTTGTCGTTCTTACGTAACGACAGATTTTTCTTTACTATTGCGAAGTGGTCTGTTATTGTGACAGAACTGGTTTCATAGTTACGACAGTGGACTGCACATTACTATACAAATCCGGCTGTTCAAAAATTTTTGTTGTCCCAAAATAGTACATAAAAATTGTGTTGCTACCAAGGAAAATTTTCTGTTGGTTTTTTTTATAAGTATAGGCGCGTCTCCTGGCCCAGGAACAATCGCCATCCGAATTAGTTGTGCTTGCTCGTACTCTCTTGGGCAGTGCACAATCGGACGGCAACTACTGCTGCAGCTCTCATATTACTAAAACGGTGACGATAACTAACATCTACAATAACAGGGGATAACGTTCTGTAATCTTGGGTTAGGTGTGACACTTCTTGCTTGCTGATCGTCGTAAGGTGTTGAAATACTTCCAGGCATGTTGGCAGAAGCGTCTTTGCATGATGCTGTAATTATGTGCAGTCTTGCAATTGCAATGTAAAGCCTCGATCAGAAGTCTATAGCCATGTTCTTCAGCCCTCCTAACTGGGCACTTACGACACCTCTGATGCTACAAGTGACGAAAAATGTTATCCTCTGTAAAGATTTGAAGATTCAGAACTGCCGTAAGTTCAACATTATGCGGCTCAAAAGCAAGCCTTCAGGCCTGGCCACTTTAGCGCGAGATTTTGTCAGCCGGAATATGGGTGAAAAGTGTCCCTTGCATCTCTTTACGAACAGATTTCCTGGTGATCCTTATGCAGTGAACGTCAGCTACCAGTTCATGTTGGGCGGCGCCGTCCTTGTTTCGCCCAGGGTGGAAGAGGTAAGGCCATAATGATCAGGCTCTCACACTGCCGGAGCTGATAGGGGACTCTGTAGTTGGCAATAACCTGCAGGAGTCCTGAAAAAATATTTTTTTTAAATTAGCATACTGACTTATGCTAATAATACTATTAACTGAAGTGTTCTAGGGGCCGAAGAAAGCAAAAACGTGGAAAAAGGGAACGTCAAGATTTTGTATGTAATTACTATCGGTTGCTTCTGCTGTGTGAAGCAACGCTTGTCATCTGCAGGCTCTTACGTGCTGATAGTAAGGGCCTCTCCACAACAATAATATGGCTAGTTCTATCTAACTGCCCCATTTCTTTTTCAGTCTTGCAAAGAAAAAAAAAAGCTGCTCACTTTCAGAGTATTCGTAGAGGTAACTGAAATCTGAGGTACCTAAGATGCGAGCTCTGCTGGAGAATCCGGTATAGGAAACCCTGCGTCTAACAATTCGCCTAAATGCTTCGACGTAGCATTTATACACCCGACTGTACAAAATAAAAATGTTCGGAGTTGGAAACAACTGCCGATTCGCGTGGAACGCGGCTAAGGAATGTTCATTATAAAGCCGTAGACATCACGTAAAATTCTTCAGAAAGCAGGTGCGGGATTACCACGTCATTACCATCATCATCATTACCAAATACGCAAAAAAGCAAATACATAAATAAAAATCGATTTTAGGCTCATCAGTATTGTCTGCATAAATGCCCAGCCATGTTCCCACCCACCATGGATGAAAACCATTTTGATTGCCTTGCCAGGAAGGCCCGGGAGTCAATGGTTACCTGCCGGCCGGCCATTGGTGTGACTTCTACAAAGTAAGTGCGGCTGCAGAGAAATACAGATGAACATCGTTATAACAATGTAGAAGGGGGCCCGCGATTTGATCGTTATAATCGTTGTTTCGCTGTAGCCGAAGACAGTGACAGGGATCCCGCTGTAGCGGGATCCATGCCGCTGTCTAGTCCTGCGAAAATATAGCGGGCGTTTAGGCTAACGCCAATTTGCGTTGACCAAGCATTCAACTTGCGTTGCGAGCGCCCTGATGCGGCCGAATACACATACGCAAACCGAAAATGTCAGTCTGGCGAAAGCGCGGATTTTTTTTCCCGCGGCGACTAGAAAACATGACTTGGAGGAACACGGTCGCTCAGGACATGTGAGCTACGTTTACTCGGCGCTGAAGCTAATACTTGTGGCTGTGACACAGACCATGCAGCTGTGATTTTTTCGCGAGTTCCGGTTTCGGTTTGCTTCCCCGCATTACGCATGAGCACGCTGGCCATAAAACTTCACCGCATGCCAAAAGTGGCTATTAAAGATTGAGTACACATGCAGAAGGCTAGTGCAATGGCATTTTTTAATTTAAGAAGCACTCTCTCAACAGCTCCAGTCATGAATGAGCTGCGCTTCTTTCTTGTTCCTTTCCAAACGCAGGCGACAGCGTTAGTGATTGCATCTTTGTTCCGGAAGAGTGTAGGCAGTGTTTCTGGATCTACGTTTAATGCTTCACTATCTGACATTTCGTAGTCTACTGAACTGTTTTGGTCATGGCCCCGTTCTGTTCAACGGAAATCGCCTCGGGCTTTAGCAATTTACCGCTGATGTCACCGCGGCCAAAAACCCGCGGCCTGTCAATCACGTCACGAACTCCAAACCCACTGACAAACGGTGAAATCACAAGGCGCACGCTGTGAAAACCTTAGGTAAACTGCCCATAGGACCCGAGGAACAGAGCTTGCGTGCCACGGGCAGTGTGGTGGTTGAAAAACAGGAACTCTAACGACCTTGTCAACTATGTCGAGGCGCAGCGGGCCATGCTCAACGCCGAAGTTCAGTAGGCCGCCCGCCTGCCCAAGGTTCGGGGAAGATTGATGCATTGACGTGAAAGATTAGTAGCGCATAAGCCCAAGCCAGCAAACCGTCCGGAGAAACGCTTCATGAGCTCCCTGCTTGTGACAGGAAAATTTTCCGCCTGTTTAGTGCGGTGCTCGAAAAACTGGTTTATCTGCGGTTATTTCAATTTGCAGAATACAATTGAATAGTCGTCTGCTAAGCACAGTCACAAATTGTGCCCACTCGGAACTGACCTGTGGGGTTCATTTTAGCTTCATTATACCACTTCATAAGATAAGTTCATTTTGTAAAAAATGAGGTATGAAATGCGTGCCCTTTACGTGAGTTTTGATGTGGAGTAGCTATTCCTTTGTGATGTTTATCATTTCGTTACGAATTGCTTCAATAAAGCGGGGTTTGACTGAAATGAACTTCTTTATACACATTGTTTTTTAAGCAGGTGTTGTTGCAGTGATCAAATTTTGGTACTGTGCTTGATGCTAACTTTCTATGCTAATTAATTAGCAAATACTGGTGCTTTAAAGATTAACGACAGATTAAAGTTATTTTTACTGTGGTTATCACTATGGTGGCTCAGTGGCTTTGGCGTTTGACTCTTGACTGCTGATATAGTCGGATACAGCTAAAGAACGAAGCGATAAATTACCCTCAATGGAGCCCCTCCAGCCAATAACGTCGACCGAACCTCTCCCTCTCCCCCTTTAGCGGTCCTCTTGGACCATCCAGCTTGAAACTGCTGGGGGTGGCAAATGGAGGATAACCACGGCTTAATAGAATTAACAGCGGAATGTTGAAAATCTGTCGACGCCATTGGCTGGATGGCCTCCTTTGAGAGGCATCTTCCGCTTCGTTCTTGAGTTGCATCCGAATATACCAAGGTCGCTACTTCAATCCCAGCTGCGGCGGTCGTATTTAAATGGCGGCGAAATACAAAAGCGCCCGTGTGCTGTGCGATATTGGCGCACGTTAAACCACAGGCTTCCCCCATAGGTCACGTGTCGCTTCGGGACGTTAAGCCCCACAGTTTGCAATTTTGCTCTTGTGGCGACGCGATGAAAACGATGCCTCATATTGTCGGCATCTTTTCTGGGGCAAGCGAAGAAATCATTCACCGAGTGCTCGCAAGGCTCTTTGCCGTTTTAAGAAAATGTGCTTTGTGCCAAAGTGGCCATTTTTGTATTTCTAACTGCCATATTTATTAACATAATGGATGGACCCCGCTCCAAATTTTGCAATATTTCCGCAATACGACCCCTTCAGTGGCGCTATACCGCGGCCGAACTCAGGAGGTAGGCATCGCAGACGGCGGCTCGCCTTGTGGACGGGTGTCGAGTCCACGCGTGGAGAACAGGCGTCAAGAGTGTCCTCGTAGTCAGAGTACATGGGACGCTACCCAGCTGCTACACCAAATATATCACCGAAAAACGGTTGACGTGAGAAAAACGTTCAGCAGCTGGGTAGCGTCCCATTTACTACGAGGACACTCTTGACGCCTGTTCTCCACGCGCGGACTGAACACCCGTCCACAAGGCGAGCCGCCGTCTGCGATGCCTACCTCCAAATATATCACCGAAAAACGGTTGACGTGAGAAAAACGTGCACGTTAAAGATCCCCAGGTGGTCGAAATTATTCCGGAGCCCTCCACTACGGCACACCTCTTTATTCCTTTCTTCTTTCTCTTCCTCCTTTATCCCTTCCCTCACGGCGTGGTTAAGGTGTCCAATTATACATGAGAAGATACTGTGCCATTTCCTTTCCTTAAAAAACCAATTATTATAATTATTATTATTATTAAACGTTCACTCAGACGTGCTGGGACATTCCAGACAGCAGAGACATCGAGCGAGGAAGACGACAAAGCGCTAGCCCCTAGAATGCTCAAGGCGTGCCAAGCTCCAGGTAAAACAATTCGGCCGCGGTTTGGCGCCACTGGAGGGGTCGTACTGGGGCAATATGGTTTTCTTTGTGTAATGTGAGGGTACAGTAACGAACAGCAGGCATTCATGTTACACGAGGAGTCTAAAGAAACAACATAAAGCACTTGACTATGCACTTCATCATTTCATGTTTGATCATTACTCGCCGATGCCGCTTAGTATTCATTTAATGGCCGCATTTTATGTTCTACCCCCCCCCCCCCTTCTTTTTTCTTTAATTTAACCGTCCCTGCACGCCTCTCCTCCTGCTTTACCTCCCAGATTCCCTTCCCCACGCAGAGTAGCATGCCAGCGATTTTTAAACGTCTGCCAAATTCTCTGCTTTTTCATTACAGGGTTTCTGTCTCTCTCTCAACACAAATAACTTGTGGTCTCAAAAAGTTCCGCAGTTCGATCTGCCATATCATTTTTGCAGAAACTCCGGGGCTTTGCGCGTAATCCTATGAGCTTTCCTAGAGCAAACTGCAAATTTGTTCTCTTTAGATATCCTTAATTCCCTGTACATGAGTTGCACATGCGGATATAAAAGTTTTTGACTGCTCACAAGCCTGGATACTGTGCTGAATGTAGCGTTCTTTTTTCATATAGAAGATATTGTACTGTATGACTTATTTATTGCACCAGCCATCTTTCTTTCCTGTTTTTATCGCTTCGGTTGTTTTTCTCAATATTTTACCCCGCTTTATGAACGCCTCCACCAAATTTGCAAAATTTTCCTGGAGGGAAAGTTGTGCGTGCAGCATGCGACTAAATAGGTGGAATTTTATTGTACAAACATTTCTTCGAATAATAAGGTAAAAACTAATTCATGTCAATTGCTTTGTCATCGAGTTTGAACCACTGCAATCCTCTGGTCCAATATGCCGCAACCGACCGGAGCTCACTGAAAAAAAAAAAAAACGATTTTGCGACTTACCTAACGCGTTAAAATGATTACACGCTTTTGATTCCTTTACCGGAAGAGACGACGCTCCGGATGAGGGTTGCCCGCTCTGGTGACGTCACTTCTATCAAACAAATGAGCTAATTTTATGACAGAATACACGTTTTCTTCCCGAAGACTCTTTTAATGGTATTGTATTCAGGTGCGGCCATGCGTTTCGCACCTCTCTCCTGCGGTAAATTATCCCTGAGAGACAGTGCACGAGAACACGAGTGGGGGCGTGCGCTTTGTGCGACTCCTAAAACGCTGTGTCAAAAATATTTTCAATTGCAGGGCGAGGCAACAAACCTAGCACAGGGTGCGAATGCCACGCTGGAGGGAACGAACATCCCCATTCACGTCAGGGGAGGTTCCATAGTTCCTTTGCTTCACATTACTGGCAACGAGAATCCGTAAGTACAACCTGTTTGATTAAGGTTACGTGTAATATTGATTTGCATTGCTGTTTAGTCTAGTCGGTGGGTCCTCAGGCGCGTTCGCGCTCCACCGTAGTTTGGCGTTTTCGGAATCATCACGAACACGAGGTCAGGTTTATTGTAGAGGAGCGCAAGACTGGATAGTGCGCGGATTTTCCGTATGCTTAGAACGGCTTCACCAGCCTGGACAACCCGGGGATAATCAACCGCAGCACCTGCGCGCATTAATTTTCTTTCTTTGCCCACCTGAATTTATTATTTTTTCCAGGTTCCTAGGGGAAGTTTTTGTACTTCTGTCCAATAACTGCCATGCGTGCGCGCGCGCACACACACACACACACACACACACACACATACACACGCGCACACGCACACGTACACGCACACACGCACACACGCACACAGGCGCGCACACGCGCACACGCGCACACACACACACACGCGCACACACGCACGCACGCACACACGCACACAAAGAGCTATGAAAATGATTGAAGAATAGTTAAGGACAGTGCAATGAGCCATTCGAATGAAAAATTAGAGGAAAAACGTCCCGTGAACAGAATTAAAAGAGCAGAGCACGTTAAAGAACAAGCGCGATGTAAACATGTGCTTGACGAAACTGGGAAGGGGATATTAACGTGTGCAGGTAATTTAACGTGGAGCCTAGATAACTGATGATAAAAAAAGCTGAACGCTACGGTTTCTGAGGCAATTTGAACGCCGCAAAGGACAAGGCTAGCCGAGATGATGAAATTAGACTTAGTGGCCACAGATGGCGCACGACAGTGTTAGTTGGATGTAAGTTGGGGCCACTATCACTCGGACTGTTTTAGACATCGTTAATAAATAACACAGTAGCGGATTCTGCGTGACTGGGAAGCATTAACCACAAGACCGCCTGACGTAAACGAAACTTAAAAGTACCATTTCTCATCTCTACCGCTCCTTGCTCATTTTATTGAAATCCCTGTGCTCTTCCTTTCTAACCAGAGCTAACGACGTGCATTCTTGGCTAATTATGAGCCCTGACGTCAGAGTCGGTAGAGTACATTGGTGACGGAATAAAATAATGATTCGTGAAAACCGCCCCTGGAATGTATGGCTCATACATTGTCATTCGATAAATAATGCTAGTTCTTCATAAATGCAAATAAAGTCGCTCAATATTTTCGGTTTTCTAGACAACCGGAGTCACTGGAGCTATTCGTCGCTCCCGACGAGAAAGGCGAAGCCTCCGGATTCCTCTACTGGGATGACGGCATCACTTTCTGTACGTTCTTCTCTGCTAGCATTTATCCACATTTTGCAAACTATCGAAAGAAAAGTTTTGCAACTAACGAAAGTTTAAAAATGTTAAGGTTGTCTAAACTTTAGGCATGCCAGCGTCGCCGCTGGTATGTCTAGCCTTGTAAACGTGCTTCAGACGCTGTTACGGATTGCGTCTATGTGCGTAGGACGGACCTCCGAAAGGCTAGTGTCTTGACAGGGTTTATTAAGCTTGAATTCTTCATGATGATCAAAAGCACTGTGTAAAAACGGCGATCTCGAAATGTGCGTCTTAAGCGCGTGTGCCGTAAAGGCCAGTGTGGTGCACCAGGAAAGAGGCGTACAAGTAAGAGATTTGTGCAAATATTTCTGAGGCTTATATCGATAAACTGATGTCATTTTTATTACTTAGGCACTCGCGGAGGTCAGTTATTAAGAAAAATATAATATTTTCTGTGTACGTTACTCCATTGTTGAAGACAATGCGGACTTAACGTTTTGGGTTCCCCGCTATAAACGACAAGAAATCAACGGCACCGAAGATTAACCATCCTTTGTAACTCACACTTTGTGAGCTATGAATTTTCGATGCAGGAAGACACTTTCGTAACAGTATTCAGTTCTTTCAGGGGTTACTGCATCAAGCAATTTCCTAAAAATTTTGGTTGCTTTTGCAGCACGTTCCAAAAGACTGGCAATCTCATGAAACTGCTATCGTTTCTCGTAGAAAGAAAAGAGTGCCAATGAAGTGATGTTTTGCTTAACGGCTATGAAATATGGTAAAAAACAATTTCTCAAAAGTTTGTAAACTTTTTATCTAGCTTTACCCCTGCACCAGTACTGTATGCCGCTATTGCTAGTACAGTATACCGCTATTCAGCTTTATTGCTGATCCTTTTTATTTTTCCCATACTTGAACGTTGTCCATAGGTCACCAGGACGGCCGCAAATACAGTCAGGGGCGTTAAAAACTCGAAAGGAACGAAGAACGAAATATTGTAGTAAAGCTGTAAAGCGCTACCACATTTGCGTAAGCAGATTCTAATGGCTGCAGTTTGAACGGAATGTGATGATGAGAAGCTTTGAGAGGAAAAGGAAATTGCAGTGGTAGCCTAGTTTAGTCGGTTGCGCGCTTTACGCCGAAAAAAATTCCCTTAATAGCATGCAGGTAACGCAGCTGTTGAATAAACCCTACTTTTCTCGTTCAAGGTAGGTTCCTGGAGGCATATAACGGCAGAGTTTAAGATATCTTTAATGCGCAAGTTTAAAGTCTCGTATGCCTGGATTGTATGCGGCCATTCGCATTTGTCCTTTCTTTATACGTAGTAATTTTCTGATGCCCCCGTGTATGTCGGTACATGTCCTGAAAATCACTTTTGATCAGTGTGGGGTTATAAAACGCGGTTAGTGAGCTTCTCCAAAACGTAAGCTCCCGCCCTGATGTACCGGGGTTTCGAAAACGGGGATATCTGTACTCCTGGTGACTGGAGCGTATCTGACGGCAGGATCCAAACCACCCCAACTCCCGAATTTTAAGCGGGTGATCGAATTTTACGGGACAAATGCGGCCGCGGGCAAGATTTTTCATTAGTGTAATCTGAAAGATTGCACATTGGTTGTCTGTCGGCCAGCGGTCATCAAACCGCTGAAAGAAATATAAATTCTTGCAAACACCCTTCTTATTTTATTCATAGTATATGTTTTGAACTGTGGGCAGAAACACTGCGATCGAATTTTATATACGCTACACGATTGATCTCTGTTCCTTTAAAAAATGTGCGTTTGTATATCTTTCTTTCAGACGATGACATGACGAAGGCTCCACAAATACGCATGAAATTCAGTTTGTCAAAGGTAGTATGCAGCTGCATTTTACATCATGATGGAGTGAGCAATATCAAACTAGCAATATCAAGCCTAAAATACCAGACCTAATAACTGCTGCATTCTGCTGTTTATGCGAATGATCAGCTTCAGTTTTTGCAAGCAGTGCCCAGAGAAAAAGACTACAATTACACTGTAGTCAAAACTTCTGGTTGTCCATAGGTATTTCAAGTCGAGCCCGTAATACATAACCTTGCGCATCTCGTGGTAATTTTTTGCCTTAGGAAATGAAATTTTATGTACTCTTATAATAGATGAGTTCTAGTACTATTTGGCAGTCCCTTGCATGCACTCACGTAATCTGTACAAATATAATTTCTCAAAATAAAAAGAGCAAATGATCAGTATGCGTCTGCACAAAAAAGTTACTTTCTCGGTAACTAGAAAAAAAATGTACAGTTCAGGAGTGCCTAACTTTGAATGGCACCATGAACAGGTCTCTTGCTTATTAAAGAAAAATACTCTTGCTCGCCGAATCCATTTCATCACCAAATATTCTCCTCGAATTGCAGCCTTTCTTGTTAGATGTTAAGTCGAATGTTACTGGGGCATGCGACTGCGAAAACTAAAATGAGTTCGAAAACAGAGTGTAAACGTTTTTCAGGGCACTTAACTCGCAAACTTCTCTGGGAGATATAGCATTGCTTTGTGTTCGAAGAATGAGCCGTCAGTATAGACAGTGTGGGTATCTGCAAGAGAGGTCTGCTTCAGAATGGAGAGCGTATGCGCCTATCAGCCAAAGCAAAGTGGTAGCGTTCTTCGCAGCATATTTCTTTTGCTGTAAAATGCCCTTTGGGCACAATTGTACTGAAAGTTGAGATCACTTTCCAGATAATGCACAGTCAAAGGGGCGACGTGCACGAAATCAGGTTCTGTTGGTTCGCTTTACAGGAGCCAAACGTCTCAACATTGGCCATGGAGCTTGAGGAGGACAGCTACCAAGGGCCGATCAAACCTGTCATAAAAGCCGTAACCATTTGTAACTCGCCGTCTCCGCATTCGGTGGTGCTGGACGGGAAAGCACCAGTAAGGACGTACCACAACACTCAATTCAAGGTAGGGGTGCAAGCCCACTCTCAATTTATCCTTTTTTTTTCCTTACAAGAGTAGTTTCAAGCATGTTCAGCGAAGCTAGTGACAGCATATGTGAAGAATAGATTCTAACAACGAACTTTTGTTGTGTTGTCTTAAAAATAGAGCATTATCGCGAAAATCATTCAAAGCTGCATGCACCTGTCCTTTCCTTTACAGGTACTCAAGTTGGGCGAGCTTGCGATGGACGTCAAAAAACATATCATCACAATACAATACTAGCAGCCGATCTGTGGAAGTTCGTTTTTTTCTTCCTTAAAACAAGAAACGAACGCAGCGGAAGTAAAATTTACTCGGTTGAAAAATTATATCTGACGCAGTACTGAAGAGGAATTCATTCATCCACCAAATAATGTTTCTTCAAAAATAAGTGGTTGCGAAGACAGGTAGGTAGGCGTACTTGTGGGCGTGTGGCGAGGAAGGCAGATGTCGATACATTGCAGGCACTTGCTGAAGCATGACCATAAACATGGAAGAAAGACTTCATGCACTGAAACAACAAAATAAAGCCGACAACATTTCATCCGCGGGCGCTACGAAATCAGAGGCAGCGCAGCACGAAAAGCCTTCCGGTTTTGACCGCCTACAGGCATCACATGACGAAAAGTGGATGAGCGGAGGAGTCTGAGAGGAAGAACAGACGATAGTCCTGTTCGCTCCGCCAAGTGGGATGGTGTTTACTGTTTCATGCCACCATTGCCACAGGCACGTCATATTAATCAGCTTAACGGCACTCCTCGAAGAAAAGCGTTCGAACACACCGAGTTATCGCCCCGTTATGGATGCATCCGAAGAGGAGTAAAGAAATCATAGCTGTGTTTGCTCCACACAAACGGGCCCTTCACCTTTATGTATATACACACAAACATAGTGTCTCGTTCCTGAAGAGATCTGGAAGACGAGATTATCGGTTCGCTAGATTTTGCTGAGAATATTTTCAAAACGCATATGTTGCAATTGTTTACCGACATTTGTGCTTTACGGGTATACGGTGCAAATCACATTTTTGTGCCAAAATAAAAGGCATTATAAGAAAATAAGCCTGCCGAATGTGAGTACACAATTGGAAATGGCTCGGTTTTCCTACACACTTTATTGCCACTAAGTCGGTCTTCAACGCATGTTTGAGTAAGCCTGATGAGTAGTGCGTTGCTCAAGAGTTTTTTTTTGTATTGTTGAAAAATCTCATTACCATGGGCCAATTGTAATAAAAAGTTATGCACCACGGAATGCAGCTGTGTTGTTGTCCATATAGTGCAATGCAAAAAGCTAAGTTTTTGGGCAAGAACCTGAACTACACATGTATGGTATTTTCAGGAACGCAATCATATGCGTTAGAATAAGACACTACAAAAGAAAATTTTGCGCAAAAATTTAACCAGGAATAGCGCTGCGGATATAAGAACGAAGATATAGAGCGAGGGAGGAAAAAGGCGCGGTACGATTTTCAACTAACGTTTCTTTGCTGGACCACTCAATAAGCCCAAGTATCAATAGTATCGTAGTGAGACGTAAAGAAACCAAAGAAGTATCCTAGAAATGTTAAAAACGTCAGCAGGTTGACCTGCTTAGTGGAAAACATGTACGGCTCCATCGCAGCTCATTCATGTTGTGTTGAATGGCGCCATCTTGACATCACCACTGCTGCACCTTTTTACTCCGCCCGCTGAGCGGTCAAAAAAAGGATGCAAACACAATCTTTAAATTACCGCGACCTCAGTGCTCAGCTAGCAGTACGTTGCAGTAAAAAAAAAAAGAGTTCTTAATAGCGTGAAATTGAGCTCTGTGCAAAGAGGAATAGAAAATAACAGCGACCTTCTTGAAGAGGCCGTAACCTTCTAGTTATCTTCAGTAAGTTGACCTCGCACTGTTTTACTGCAAGTGTATGTTGAAATACTGTGAACTAGATTTAACCATTAGTAAGTACTTGATAAAATGAACGGCTTTGCGTGCAAAGAAATCGAGAACTAATGAAATATGAAGACTACTGATTCGCTAAAAAAACACCGGACAAGGTCCGTATCATTTCCTAACACTTGCCATTTTCGCACCTGCCATATCGATGTTCATATGTTATTTAATTGTTGCCTTCACATTTTATGGGCCACTTTGTATTTCAGCTACCCGCGCCAGTGATCGGCAACGGGTCAAAAACGACTCGTAAGGGCCTTATTTTTATTCTTGCCAGCATTTTTCATTCAAGACATAATGGCTGACGGTACATAGGCACTACACAACTGGCGCCATCAATGTGGTCCGAACGGTCAAAGAGAAAACCAATAGCGAGGACATGGTCATGTGGATACTAGTCGAGAATAGTGAATAAGACTAATGTCCGACGACTGAATATTGGCACATGCGGAACGTATATTGCAACAACGGTGTGACATTCCTTGTGTGTGCTACGAGGGTCCGCGTTCGACGGCGCGGCGTAGACGGAGCCCCCAGTGGCGGCAAAAGCACTCAAGGGAAAGCAATTCAGCTGGAAGAGAGGAGATCGGCGACAGCCGGTCTCGTTTTGGAAGCAGCCAGCACACATGTTTCTACTGTATATGGCTGCAAGCAACTTGAGTGGGATTGCTTTCGGGCCTGCCGCCATGGACCGCACGGAGAAGATCCAGGTGACAGCTGCGTCCAATTACTGAGCCATACTCGTTGAGAGTGAACGACCAAAACGAAGGGGTTTAAGCCCAACCGGACCCCCTTTCCATAGTGTCGGCACGTGTCGAACGCCGCCGCCGCCGCCGCGGGGAGACGGGCGTTATCTTCCCCAATTGCCGTGACCGTGGCGGGGACAAAGGGCCTCGTTTCGGCGGGCCTGGCCCCGTGACAAGACGGCGGGCATCATCACCAACACTCCCGAGCACATCCTAGGACAAGGGACCACTTTCCCGGCCTTTTAGTGACCTCGCGTTCCGGCCTTGAGTGGCGAGTGTCATTTGATGGAGAATGGAGGTCGGTGACCCGCGGGAACCGTCAGCGGGCCAGAGACCGTCCACCACAGCCGACGCTACCTCGACGACAACATTCTTTCCCTCAGACTCAACACGTGACGGGGGCGAGACCATAAGTGCGGTGGTGTGTTTGTGCGCCCAAGTGAAAGCCCTAGGCCCCTCCCACTCCGGCGTGGGCGTCCTCAACCTAGGGAATGTGGGGAATAAGAAGGATATAAAAATCGACAAGGAGTACGGAAGAAGGAACGCTCAGGACGACATCGTTCGCCAAGGGGGCCTTCAGAGCCGAAGCCCGACGGCGTGCAGCTTCTGCCAGCAACCGTTCGAGCTCAACTCCGGAGCCCCTCCATCGTCCCCATGAAGTCGTCGGCACGTAAGCTCGGACACTCCAGCCTCTGATGTATAATCATAATCATGTATAATTATTGAATATATGTGTTTTTTTAAACTGAGCCATACGGTGTCTCTTTGCCTTTCCGTCCTTTGTGGACCTGCGCATTATGGGGGTCGTCACAACGGTACATGTCCCACCATCGGCCACGCGTACAACGGCGGAGGGTGCAGGCGTGAGCACATTGCGCAAGCGACGACACTTGCGCACCCGTGTGTCAAGGTGGTGTCAGGAACGCCGGCCATTTGAATTGCGAAAAAGTTGTTGGTTGGTCGAATTGTTAAAGAAGCAGTTTTCGAGCAGGGTTGTCAGAGGAGCCTTACCTCAAGACACGGCATCCTCCAGTTTTCTGATCAGGGGCGGTCTCTATAAAGGGCGGGAGAAGAGCTGCGGCTTGGGAATGGCGATGGAGGCCGGCAGGTGCTGCAGCGGGCAGTCAAGGAAGCAGCTGGGGCGTCTATTTTGGCAATCTCGTGTCCAGGCACGGACAGGTGGCGTAAACCCGAAGCATTCGGCATGCGGCGGTAAGTCGACGACCAGGAGCACCGGCAGTGTCGAGATACGGCCAGCGCGCTAGCAGTCGAAATAGATAGGCTGGTCGCCAGATGTTCATTCGGCGTAGTTCCGTTTGCGGCAAGAGAAATAGTCTCAAGTTCGGGATTTGCCAACCCCTGACGAACAGCGGTCGGAGTGGGGCAGACCGCACGAGGAGGTCAGGTGTGGGAACTTGCTGAGTGACGTGGGCTCGGTTTCTCGACGAAGAATGTGTGTCCAGCTGTCCTCGGAGAGTTTCGTTGCGGGTTCGGGTCGACGCACGACGACGTGGCCGCCTTATTCGGGAACCATGTGAACGGTTGAGAAATGCGGCAGCTCTTCTCTTGTTCGAAATGTCCACATTTACGAAAAATACTGTCAACCGTAGCGCTGCTATGGTAGACCAAAATGAGGATGACGCCACCCGCGATGCCGTTTTGGACGTGGCCAATCTTGCCATTCTCTAATATCGTGTCGTTGACTTGTAGGCAGAGGGCTATAACACGTCCTTGATGTACGCGAGCTTCCTCTATGGAGCAAGCTGACGGCGTACCAGTTTAACGAAGAGGTCCCGCAACTTCTGTTTGAAAGCATTTCTGAGCTCATCTTCGTGGGTCTCGAAAAAAAAATCCTCGTCGAGCCCTTACATGGCTAGCCAAGCCATACATGGGCACGACCTTTTCTAGTGAAGGTCTCGGGATCGCGTGCGAGAGTAATGATGACCATTGAAGCGGCGGTTGCCGTTGCAGCGTCCCCGTTGTGTGGCACGACTGAAGAACTTCACAAAAAGATTCTGCCCCAGAGTTTTGTTTTGGCTGCATAGCACAGTGAATCCGAAGGAGGCGATTAGCTGCAAAACATGCTCTGTCTTTGAAGGTGCTGTTGGATGGTGGTTTATATTTCGTTAGTTAAGACGGATGAGAAGGCAGCGTTAAACAAGGTAGCATAGATAGCGTCAGTGCTGACTATTCCGTGCTGACGAGCTCCTGCACGTCCCCACCTTCCCAAACATCAAACATCTGAGAGGCACACACATGCATATATATAGGGGAGCCAGCTATAGGCGGCTCTTCCAGCAGCATATACTCCTTGCGCCAAAGCGCACGTACTGCTCACGGAACAAAGATTTCAACGAACGCGGTGACAAGGCGTGGCGGACCATCATGCGGCTCTTCCAGATTATAAATAGTCCCAGCAACATCAATAGATCATATGGCACAGCACTGTTTTTCTCCACAGGCAAAAAACAGATACTGTAGTGTGTGATGTCAATGTCCTTCCAATTGGTCGTTGTAATTTATTGCAAAACAACATAGCAACATTGTACAGAATAAAACAAACAATAGTCAATGATCTCTGTCGCATTGCACAGGTGGCAGTTCACCGTCCATGGCACAAACGTCTCATGAAGTCATTCCCTAACAGGCAGCGTCGATGTGTGCAGTTTAAAGAAGAACGTTTTTGCGCAGAAGAAATGCACATTCGCTCAACACGTTTTAAAATATTGGTTTGAAGGAATTTCAGAAAAGGTTGCCAATACAACCGTACAGGAAACAAATACTCTGTAGTCATCTGCCTTCTGGAGAGGCTATACAGATAGTCCGAAGAAAAGCGCACAGCGAGGAAACTAAAGGTGTCCGCAACTTCCTTAAGGAATCCCTATAAGGGCCCCTCACGAGTTGGTCCAGTCGGTGCCAATATGAAAGGCAAATGAGAACTAAGACGACTAATAAGCACAGGTTCTATAAAGGGTGGTTTGCCCAGGATATTTCTGAGCTGTCAGGTCAGAAATGGCAGATTTAATTTCGTCTAAAGTTACAGGTACTCCACTACAGCACGCTGCTCATCGTCAAGTCGACGAAAGGCTTCGGGTAAGCAACAGTAATCTGATGTCCCATCCCCCATCCCCCCTCCCCCCCACAACCCCCAGACAGCTTCCGACAATAGTCAAGGAAAGCATCAAGAACACCGTGAGCATTGCTGTATGTGCCACCACCATAATGAATTTACAATATTTCTTAAGCAAGAGCAGTCTGCTTTTCATCATTGAGGGCCCAACGAGATGGTCAGTTCTCCCGGGACACAGCTTCTCCTGGGTACTCGACAATTCGAGAACAAAATCAAAGCAACAATCAATAAAAAACTATGAAACGCCACATTGGTGCATGCTGCTGTACAGTTCACTGAACGGGCAGCCACATCATGCACTGCGCAGAGTCCACATTCAAGGCACACACAAAGCCGCATTGTTCATGACTGTTCACAGGCCTGCGCACAATACTCACGGAACAACGGCTGAATGTCCTCATATAATAGTCCCTTGCAGAAGTCTTGGCATCACCCAACACTTCGGTGTCCAAACCACGTCGGCTGAATGGGAACATTCACGCCTGCCGAGGCCAGCCTGGTTGCGCCACTCGACCTGCCACAAAAGCTGACCGTTGCGCTCTCGCTGCAACGATATCGGGCTTACCCTTCCATGGCGGCTTAGGAGGCGGAGATGGCACAAAGCCTATTCGATCCAGTTTGGCGGTGATTGGCAGACTGCCATCTTTGTTGCTCAAGTGATCCTGATTGCCGCTGAAAAATGTGCCGCGACTGCAGGATTTCTGTGTGGAGCATTTCAGTATTTGTGCTGAGACATTCTGTGTTACAAACTCTGTCGCCGAATCGGCCCACTCTTCAATGTCATTGCGTCTGACTGTGGAATTGCTACCGCTGTGCTTAGGCACAGACGCCCCATTGGCGAGCAATAAGCGACCCAAGCTTGAACACACCTGGTCTCACTGGAATGGGGAACATTTTCTGTCCCCAGTACCAGCTCAAAGCTAGCTTTGTCCGGAAACAAGTGCTGAGACTGTGTTTTTGACCGCTCTGAAAGTGCGCTGGATGCACCGTTCGTGTTTTTCTCTCTCCCCATTTCACTCTCAGCACCCTTCAATAGATAAATCTAGAGCGCTCCTTTTCCTGAATTTTGTTTTCCAATCTGAATTGATAGAGCTTCTGAGGCTTCTGCTATCTGGATCTCACTGACCTCCTTGTTATTCTGGTCTAGTGCCTCTGCCACATTTTCAGGGGAGTCGTTGTCGACCTCTCCAGTGCTCTGAGCATCAGGGCCTAGGTTTGCATGGTCTCTGTCCTTTAATTCGGACGTAGTGCTATCCTGCCCGCCACCCATATACCTCAGCTAAAGTTTTCTTATCTCTACTTTCTCATTCCATTTAATGTGTCTCATTCACTCCCAGAAATTCAATTCAAAGCGACGAATAGAATCCTGCCCTGCATCTGATAGGGTAACACCTCGGAGAGTTTTTCATTCGGGGACAAACTAATTACTCAAGGCGTTTTCATGACTGAAATGTCCGTTCACTGCAGCCGACATTTCCTGCACCTGTGAATTCGTTCCTTTTCCTTCTTTCTGGCTCTCTTCTTCCGGCAAAGTTTTAGGTAGCTCGTTACCAACCGCACCAACACTCTGAGCTTCAGGGCCTATGTCTGCACGGTCTCGGCGCTTTCCATCGGACGCAGAGCCGTGCTGCCCGCCGCCCGCATAAATCAGCTCGAGCATTTGTAGCTGTTCCTGCTCCTGCCTTTCTATCTGTCTCATCCGCTCCTGAAATTTCAACTAAAGGCGGCGAATAGTCGTTTGCCCTGCCTCTGAGAGAATAACACCTTGAAGTGTTTTAAATTCGAGGCCTAATTTAGAACTGAAGGAGTTCTTAAGACCGAAATTTTTCTCCATATTGGTCACGTGTTCCACATCTGTACCCGAAGCCTTCAGTGTAGCAACCATGCCAACCTTGACAAAACGCAAGAAATCCCAGTCAACCGGCGCATATCTTCTGATGTCTGCCGCCCAGAGCCCGGATGATGCGTCCGCTCCAAGGCGGATTTGTCCGCTCTACCAGCTTCGGTAGTAGCCGAGGTGTAGTTGTCCCTTAACAGCTCCTCGCTGCTCCGTGTCGGATTGCCTGTGGTTGTCACTGCGATGACTGCCCTTGGCGATGAGACGGGCCGAATCCTGTCGCGCTGCGCCAGTAGAATTTCAGGTCGTTCGTTTCTTCGAGAAAGGTTTACGAACCCTTCCTCTTGTGAATTAAAAGACTAGCGCATATAACAGAGACACAGACAAAGAAGTAGACAGGACGAGCGCTAATTCATGATGAAACACCAACTAGCCCAGCTTTCCGCCTTCCTCTTGTGTCGTTCGGCTTGGAAGATGGACAGGAGGCGTGCTTGTAGATGGTGACAGCAGAGTGTATATTTACAGCATGCATATGCAGAGAGTAAAACTGGAAGAAGCAGAAGTGAATTTACAAAAGAACAAACTTAGCACTACTTTACTCTTCGACCCGACGGGTTAGATTCTAAGTACCACCACGTTACATGCTAAGCATAGAGCCCCAGCTCAGACTGGACTGGACTACACCCGTTCACGTGCACTTTTAAGCACTTAACAAAGGACTAAGGGCGGTCAATTTCAGTGGCCCTACCTAAGCATCAATTCTCCATTCAAATATAACATGCGAGATGGGGACTACCCCGTGGGTTTTACTTAGCCTCGAACCCAGGGCCTCGTTAACAACACAAACGAAATAAAAAAGAAATACGCCACCGCTCTATCTCTCTCTATCTCTCAAGTAAGAGTATCCACACGCTCTCCCTTCGTAGCAATTCTTTCGTTCTTCCGACTTTCCTCAGGCACCCCCCCCCCCCCGACCGCTTTCCGCTCACGTTGCTCGTCAAGTCCTTGACACTGATGTGCTCCCACCCATCATCAATCCGTGTCGCCCGTCAGCAACAGAAGAGGGAGCGAAAGGGCCACGAAGCCGCCGCACTACCGACAGCGGGACAACGCTAATAAGCATGAAAGGACTTGTCTGCCGCTCCGGCAAACCAGATAAGGAACGCCCTGTTTTCCCACGGTTTGGGTGAGTACGGCATATTCGTCATAACAGGTGTTTGTCATTGCCCTCCTGGAAATAAGCTTTTGACCACGAGGCACTTCGGGACGCTGCGGGCGCCTCTCCGACAATAGCCTACGTCCTTAGGGGGGTCGGTGCGTCAAGCGACCCTATTCATTCCCCGTATGCACTTGGGGGCTCTCGCTTGTACTGGGCAGCCGCTTCCGCGTGTGCCGATGTCCTGCAAAGGGACGCAGAGCGGCGGCCTTACAGTGAGCTTTAAGCTTGCCTTTCATGCAATGACTTACGGATCCTGTTGACGTGTTTACCCGGCGTTATTCTTGTGCCGCTGTCCAACTCGGGCGGTACTTGGTGTCCGTGCGTGTGTGGGTTCATGCGCGTGTTTGTGTGTGGGGGGATGAAACCTATTACCACGCATGACGCGTGCGTGGTCATGACAAGCATGTCATGTCACAACTCATCATGACTGACTTAGTGATAATTAAATGGTGGTTATACTGCTATGTATAGAAGCCACGTAGTTGTGCATTGGGCGTGAGTAATTTGATCATGTATTGTCGGTCGATCGCTTTTTTTCCCCACCTGGTGATCATCGGAAAATTTTTTGAATATCGGATAAGAGATGATTGATGAGGATTTCAAGGCTACGTGTCCGTTTAACGATGGTGACAGAATTAGGCGAAAAAGACAGCTGTTGCGTTCTGGCTCCGCGAACTTTGTGGACAGCATGACGCTTGTGTTGACCTACAACGTTGCCTTTTTGAGCATACATATAATATAACAGGGTGCCACTTTTTATGTTTAAAATGATTTCTTAGCTCACTACACATGTTATACCTGTCAGTATAGGCAAGAAGCTTTAATATTTTAATTTTGAAAGCGCACATGACTTCAGTTCATATTGTAGAATTTCCTCACACTGTCCCTGTTTGTTCAGAGAAAGCCGACAGTCTTTGGCTTCTTCCTGATTGTATATTAGCGAGCCCCTAAATTTTACTTATCACTGTTCGTGAAAGTCCCTGTGTGTGTTAGTTATTATGGACTGTTTAGAAGGTTAGCGTGAAGCCTTTTCAACTTTAACAGTGATAAGCTCGTGTCACCATTGCGTGCTTCCGTGCTGCAGGCACATTTTCAAGAAAGTGCCTTTGAGTAGAACTGGGCGGACGTCTGGAAAAAATTGAAACCCAATGCTGTGCCAACCGCTCTTCTCGTTCAGTGGTAAGAAGGCACATATTTTCGCACTATTTAAAGTTTGCGGAGCTTGTTTCTTAATCCTGTTCCTTCTTGCAGTCTTTGCCGACTTGTTGCTCTATAGAGCAAGAAACCGGCACTCTTATGACCGGCCACTCTTATGACCGGCCATCCTTAGTCACATGGAGCGATTATTCAGGTGTTTCTTCAGACACAGAAAAGACGCACGTTACAGCAGGATGCTCTTCATATCACCGGATAATGAAATAGCTCGTTTCCTCTATTTTTATGGAGAGATGAATCAACCGCGCCTGCCATCCAGAGGCATGCTACTGAAATTTCGTATTTTGTTTAATTTTCATTATATATCTAGAATAACTCGGAGCATTTTCGTTCATAATGATAAAAGAATGTACCTGCTGAGATGCAACGTCTGTGGTTTCTCTTTTTTCAGCGATGCCTAAGCACAGGAAGCCGCCAAAAGAAAGGATTTTACCACAAAGAGCACTTGCAACAGAAGAAGGAACACATAATCTGCAGTATCAATCCAGTGCTTCTGATACCTCACCGACAGACATTCAAGACCAGCATGTCAACGACGAGGCTGATATACCAGAGGCAGCAAATAAAGAATTGCTGCCAGTGCCGAGAGATCGCACGGAGATGACTCAACGTCAGATGAAAAACTTACCTTGCCCAAGTTCCACGCCGGAAACCTCAGTTCCTGCCACAGATTCTCAGCAAGTTGCCAGCCGACTTAGTGCAACCCGTGACGATTTGGTGCGAAAGAAGTGCAGTAACAGCTCGTGTGCTGAAGAGAATAAACAGCTTGAGGACATAAAAAGAGAATACGCGAAACTTCACGAAGTTCATAGGAAAGCAAGTGCTACAAATCAGTCAATTAAAAAGAAGCTTCAAAAGTTGGAAAATGCCGGCAGGGTGTTACGAAAAAACTGAAGTTTCTAAATGAAGACCAAATGCAAGCCCTATCACGGAACAACAACCAAGGTGCCGCGTGGTCGTCGAAAACAATGAAACAAGCCCTTCAGATGTTTGCGAGTGGAGAATCAGGCTATGAAACCCTGAAAAAACTTGGGCACCCTCTGCTTTCCAATAGGACTCTTGTCCGTCGTCTTCAAGGGCTCAAGTTCCTGCCAGGGATTCTAACTGAAGTGATTGACGTGCTCAGAGTAAAAGCAGAGGGCATGGGAGACATTGAAAGCGATTGGGTACTTTATCTCGATGAAATGGAAATTTTCCTTGAATATGAGCTCGATCGTGCTGAAGACGTCGTGTTTGGAGGAAAGACACTCCCAGCAGAGCCAGAGGAACCTGCCTGTCATTACTTAGTGTTTATGGTCGGAGGATTAATTGGACTCAAAGTGGAAGCAGATCATTGCACACCATTTTACAGGAAGCTCTGTCGATGGCTGTCTGCTCAAGGATTTTGTGCTGGCAATCGTGCAGCTTTTCGGAGATGTTTCTCTCAGAGTTCTTGCGGTGACCTCTGATATGAGATCCTCCAACAGAGCGATGTGGCGCGAGTTAGGCTCTTCCAGTCACAGGAATTCTAAAACGGTGTGCTCAATCCCCCATCCTGTGCTTGAGGGAATGGAACTCTTCTTCGCAGCGGATGCCGCACATGTGATAAAAATATTCGGGGTCAGCTTTTGAACTCGATTGACTTTACACTAGGCGATGCAATTGTCTGCCACCATGGCTTACCCTCCAACAAAGTGAAGGTGGTGCATGTTCGTGCTATCGCGGAATATGACTGGGACAGAGAACTTAAAATTGCGCCAAAACTTTCGGAAGTGCATGTCAGCAAAGGACATTTTACGAAAATGTAGATCGGCATAGCAGTTCAATTTTTCAAAGAATCGCCAGCTGTCATTCGTTGTCTAATAAGAGAAAAAGTGCTCAAGCCAGAAGCTGAAACCACAGCATGGTTCCTGGGGCTCATTGCAAAATAGTACAAACTGATGTCCTCGCGACATCCATCGGTCGCACTTAGTTGGCGAGACATGGCAAAGTACCACGAAACCCTGGACATGTTGCGCCTGGCATTAGAGACCATTCAAGACATGCAGATTGGCAGCACGTCCCAGTGGAAGCCCTCACAGGCAGGACGCATGATAGCAACCACAGTGGTCCTTCGTTTGCAAGATGTTGTACTTAAAACGGATGGCTACAAGTTCTTCCTCACCAGGAGACTGCTGCAGGACTGCCTAGAGAATCTTTTTTCTGTTGTGCGCCAGAGGAAACCCATTCCAAACGCGCACGACATGAAATGTGCTCTGAAGCTTGCGTGTGTCAGTCAATTTTTGCACACGCCAGCGACCTCAAATTATGAGACGGATGATTCTGAGTACCTGGTCGACATGATTTCCCAAGGAAAAAGAGTGTGTGCTGAAGTTGTTTGGGAAGAAATTGATGATGGCGAAATTCTTTTCATTGAAGCAGTGACTTCAGTTGAGTGCATCATTTTGCACCATATTGGCGGCTTTCTTGAGAAAGGAATGTTGAAAAAAAACGAAAAACTGCGAGCAGTGCAGGGCTGCAATGCTGGGCTCAACGAGCCATGAGCATGCATATTTAACTGCACTAAGAGGGTATGTTCATGATGGTAAGAACTTATGTTATCCGAGCGGTGAAGTTATGAGCTTGCTCACACTCACATCCTGCGAAGAGCACTTTAAAGGAATCAAGTCCTGGACAGACAACCTGCTCACCCTGAAGTCTCCTCTAAAGGCTGTGACAGAATATTTAATGAAGAGGGCTCATTGCAGTCTGGAGGCATGCCAGCGACACAAGGATTCTCTGGAACACATGCTGATATCAAGTTATGCAAGAGTAAGGCTACGCATTCCCCTGCGCCAGCTCGACGCTGCGAGAATTTGTGGGCATGGAAGCAAGACATGCGCTGCAGTTAATTTGCATTGAGTTGTAGCGCTCTTTATTTTTGAAATCCTTAAAGTTCCCGACCAAATAAACAAGCTATCACATCGGAAATTGCTATCTACTGACTGCACTTTTTCTCAGTGTTGAAAAGCCGTATGGTCACTTTATTTTAGCAGCATCGATTACCGGTTTTTATCAATTACCAATTGACAATATATTCTTGCAGAAAATGTGCTAAACAGGGCTTTATATTTAATTACTACGTGAGAGTCGTGATTTAGTGCTATATAAGTCACATGTAAGGCACCAAATAGTGTGGCATGCATTCTATTTTGTTTACCCTCATGTGCATATTTACAGTAAGGTAAACGAATTCAAAACAAAATTAAGAATAACTATGGAAGCACTGCTAAACAGAATACGGGCACAAAATAAAATAAAACGTTCAATGAAAGCGCATGCTATATGCTCAAGCTAAACATAAAAATGCTCCAGAAATGGTTCATTTAGTAGTATTAGTGTGTAATATCCCACAGAACATATATAAATTACGTTTCGAACTACAATGAAACAATAAAAGCGGCCCGGATGTATAGGCTCGTTAGTTATCGCGCACGTCTGCTGATCCTGAGGACATGGGAGCCACCCAGCCGCGGCGGCCGAGTTTCTATAGCGGGTAAACGCATGATGCTGCGTATTATGGCGCGTTCACACTTGGACATTCGGCGGCGAGAGCGAGCGGAATCCGCTTCCGCGGCAGAGATTCCGCCGAAATACCCAGCGGAAAGGCCGATCGGTCCAGGACCGAATTCTGCCGCCGGACAAAAATCCGCCGAATCTCGGCAGCCAATAGGAAGGCGAGTACCCGCGGCGACAAACATGGCGGCGCCCTTCGATGCAGGACGCCTCGCTTTGGACTGGATTCGTCGCTGTTACTGCATTTTTCAGCACGTTCATATGCCATAAAAGAAGCAGCGGTCTTTCGCTTTGTCTTATCTCGCCCATAGGAAAACGATTGAGCGATAAATTTGCTTTAACTTTTATTTCGGGTGACGATTCTTCCCCTTTTAGGCTTAAGAGGGGCGTCGAGTTGTTGACAATGGTTCCTGTCCTAACCACCAGATGGCGCCACTGGGCGTTTAAAAATTGAGAATGTTAGAAATGTCGTAACGTCCGACAAAATAGCTGCATTTAGCGTACGCAAGCGTGCATAAGGTTTTGGTATGTAGACAGCATCGATTAACCGCTTGCCACATCTGTGAACGCCGTGAGCAGACGACACACACACGATGAGCGGCGATGCGGTGGGCGGGACTTCATTTCGGGTCAACATTTCTAAGCCATGGTATCATAGGTCACTTCGCACAATTAAGAATAAAAAGTAGCGCTTATTTAAAGCAATGAAAAAATCTGGATCTCCCTCTCTGAAACTGCAACAGAAAGACTGCGAAAAACAATACTGCCGTGCCGTTCGTAAAGCGAGACAAATTTTATTCTCATGATATTCAATCCCTTATGCGCAACAACCCTAAAAAATTCTGGCGTACAATATCCCCAACTAACACTCATACCCAAATCGCTCTACAGGACAATACCGGAAATTTCATTACTGACGAAGAAAGTGCGACTATCTTCAACAATTATTTTACTTCAGTGTTCACCCATGAAGATCTTTCTAACATTCCTGCCACCGCCGAAGTCGACTACAGATATATGACCCCCATCGAATTAACTGTTGAAGGCATCGCGTCACTTATCAAAAACCTTAAAATGTCCACTAGCTCTGGTGTTGACGGAATCAACGCCAAAATTCTTAAACTCACTATAAACTCGAGCAGCTTAATCTTGTATCACATTTTTCAGCAGTCTTTATCTACAGGTGAACTTCCGTTTGATTGGAAAATAGGCAAAGTCATCCCCGTGTTCAAACCCGGAGACAGAAGTAACATCAGTAACTACCGACCTATATCTCTAACCAGTATTGCATGTAAGCTCCTAGAACATATCATTGCTTCAAATGTTGCGCAGCACCTTGAACAAAACCGCTTTTTTTACCCTCATCAGCACGGTTTTAGAAAAGGACTGTCATGCGATACTCAACTCATGGAATTTACGCACGAAGTTCTGACTAACATGAATGATAACCAACAGACTGATTGCATTTTCATCGACTTTTCTAAGGCTTTTGATCGGGTAGCACATTGTCGTTTAATTGCCAAATTCTCTGCTTTAAATATCGACTCATTAACGCTATCATGGATTAGAAATTTCCTCTCATTTCGCAAACAATTTACCAGTATAAATAATTGTTCATCCTCTCTCTCTGAAGTATCGTCCGGTGTTCCCCAGGGCAGTGTCCTGGGCCCGTTACTATTTTTAATATATATTAACGATCTGCCAACCGACATTACCTCTAACATCCGTTTGTTTGCTGACGACTGTATTATTTACCGCAGAATTTCTAATCAAACCGATCATATCGCTTTACAGAAAGATCTAGACCATATAACAAACTGGTGTTCCATGTGGCTAATGCCGGTCAACACTGATAAGTGTAAATTAATGACTTTCAGCCGTAAACTTTCAAACTCTTCTTTCACCTACTCGCTCAGCAGTAATCATGTGACAACAGCGTCCTCATATAAATATCTCGGCATTCACCTAAATCGAAACCTTTCCTGGTCGACACACATTAAT
The DNA here is from genome assembly GCA_030143305.2 of Amblyomma americanum. Lineage (NCBI taxonomy): Eukaryota > Metazoa > Arthropoda > Arachnida > Ixodida > Ixodidae > Amblyomma > Amblyomma americanum. The sequence continues at coordinate 99,351 of JARKHS020030078.1, forward strand.
AAAATTACAGCTAAGGCTTCACGAACACTTGGATACTTAAAGCGTAATCTTCATAGTGCACCATCTGACACTCGAAAACTAGCCTACCAGACGTTTGTCCGCCCACAACTAGAATTTGCATCACCCATCTGGTCACCTCACCAAGCGTATCTAACACGTAATATCGAATCTATACAGAACCGTGCTGCACGCTTCATCGCTCGTGATTATAACCGGCATTCCAGCGTCACTAAGATCAAGTTATCGCTATCACTTGAGTCTTTAGAATCACGTCGTACCGTAGCCCTTCTTTGCTTATTTCATAAAATGATTTTCAGTCTTCACAGACACACATTACCTTTGTCACGGCCATGTCGCACATCTCATCGCCTCCATAATCATAGCAGCTTTACGCGTATTTTTGGTCATACAAAAGCATTCAACATGTCTGCTCTCCCACGTGCCATAAACTATTGGAACAGCCTTCCTGACGATGCTACTAATACCAGAAATCCTGCTACATTTCGTGATAAAATAACCGCAATCTTCGCCTAGTCGTCTCAGTTCTGTGTATTCTTGCGAAAAATGTTTTATTGCTGCTTAGCGTGAACTAACTTGTGCACTTTTTAGCCTCTCTGTCAAATCGTGTTCCATTTCCATGTTGCCACATTTTGAAACACGTAATTATTGTGTGTTGTATTACTTTATTTGTATTCTTCTGAGTGCCTCTTGCTAACTATTGTATAAAGTTTTTCTTCTGTCCTTATTTTCTGTCCTTATTTTGTGTTTTTGTTTTTGCGCTGTTCTCTAACTTCTATGTACTGCCCCACTCACACAATGCTCCAATGTAAAGGAGCCTGTGAGTAACTTGAATAAATAAATAAATAAATAAATAAATAAAAGTGTGAACGAGACAGCATTTCGGCGGCCGCGGATTCCGCTTCCTCTCGCCGCCGAATGCCCAAATGTGAACGCGCCATTAGTTCGGTATCGGTGCATGTTAAAGATCCCCAGGTGGTCGTAATTATCCCGATACCTTTACTATGACCAGTTTTTCTATCTTTCTTCCTTCACTCCCTCTTTTATCCTCCCTTCCCTTACGGTGCGGTTCGGGTGTCCACCTAGATATGTGAGACAGCTAGTGCGCCACTTTCCTAAAAAAAGTTCTAATTTTTGGACGTGTAAATAATGTACAGTGGTGAGCAGCCCTGTTTAGAGCGCACCGACGGTGCTCTGTGGAGCAAGCCAGCGCCAATTAACGTTAGGCACTGGGTTCGAATTATGGGCCAATTCTGCATGATCGGCCAAAATAAACCGGTGCCTGCTCGTGGGTCCTGGGCGTCATTTCCGCTCAGTGCTTGCTCTTCACGCCGACAGGGCCGTGCTGAATGATATGTAACAGCGGTAGGAAAAACAATGCGTTTCGGGCGTATTACCAAACGGCTAGGCTAACAAGTGTAAGTGATATCGGATGATCTCGCGTTTCAGAAGAAAGTGCAAATGATAGCGGCACGAAACGAACTCGCAAGGAGGGGTCAGGACAAGAAAGCGATGAGCAGGCATCCCTCTGCTTTTGCCGCGCATGCGCACGGGATGCCTAGCTCAAACCCAGAGCACAACGTAAGACGGCGCTGACTTGCTCCGCAGAGCACCGTCTGCGCGCTCTAAACAGGGTTGCTCACCAGTGTACAAGCAGCGAAAAAAAAATGTGGAGGACGCTTAAGTTTCGCCTTTAAGAGTGGAACGCGACCGCGTGTTGCAGCACTGAGTCTACGGAACGCCATCGCCCGTTCGGCGAGGAGGGCGAGCGGCGCGCCATCTGTCGGGGCAGCGCCGTACATTGCGAGGAGGGGGTCTTCTGTGTTTGCCGCATGATGGCGGTGCGTGCGCGCCAAGCGCAGAAGAATTGTAGCGGAAACTTACTTATCAACTCCCTTAACTGCGACTTCTGTAATTTACATGCTCATAATTACCGATATACACCGCACTAAAGCTTTCTACGGCACGTTTATAAGACATCGATATATTGGCTCGGGGAAGACACAGTCAAGCAAATCTTTTAGCAATTTCTTACGTGTGACATTTGAAAGGTATTCCAAACTGAACCGAGCATTGAGAAATCGGAAAGCAAAGACCGCTTCTTTCAAAAATCTACTTGCACTGTATCGCATCCCGTCTAAAGTAGAAATAACATAGTTTGACAAAGCCCAAGAAAGCCTCACTTGAATAAAAGTCCGCAGGAAAGGGTCGCGTTCATCTCGAAGAAACATAAATCATTATTTATTTTGTACATACTATCAGTCCAGCTGGACTAAGATAGGAGTGGATACGACATCAAAATTTATAAACGCAGGCCAGTACGATAAAACAGCCAGTACAGTCAAACACAGTTCATAAAATACAGTCAATGTAATGTACAAATTATGTGCACTCCTGCGTTAAATATTTGCACATGAGGGTAGCAAATTGCTCTCGGGATTGGGCATTCACAACGTGGTTAGGAAGGCTGTTCCAATCGGACGATGTGGCAGGAAAAAAAGAGTATTTAAAACAGTCTTTAAAAAATTTTTCTACCTGGACGTGTTTATTATGTTTATTACGAGTGACGCGTGTCTTTGCTTCGTTAATGTATTGTTCTTTCTTAACCAAGACTAAACCATTTATTACACAATAAAACAGAGTTAGTCGTTTTTCTTTTCGTCTGTGGGAAAGAAGAGGCACATCTGCTTGGGCATAAAGAGGGGTCACTGAATCCAATCGTCGATACCGGGAGAAAATGAAGCGTAGCGCCCGTCTCTGTATCTGCTCAAGCTTAGAGACAGACTTTTTGTGATATGGGTCCCATATTTCGCATGCGTAATCAAGTAAAGGCCGTACAAGCATCTTGTACGCTGTCAGTTTTGTGTCCGTAGAAGCCTGTTTTAGGACGCGCCTAATGTAGCCTAATCGCTTGTTTCCCTTCGCGACAATGTTGTCAATATGTTTTGCCCAGCTAAGATTTGAGGTGATGGTCACGCCGAGGTACTTGTATTCAGTTACTCTGGAAAGCGGGTTACCTTGCAAGTTATACACATAGTTCAGGGGCTCAAGCTTGTGAGTAATTGTCATGCAAACTGTCTTGTGCGGGTTCAGTGACATCTGCCATTCCGTACACCAATTATCTATGTGGAGCAGATAATCATTAAGCTGAATTTGGTCCTTAACGGATCTAATTTCATGGTAGATAATACAATCGTCTGCGAATAGCCTCGCTTTTACTGGTGAATCCCGGATCATGTGATTAATGTATATCAGGAATAAGAGGGGGCCAAGAACTGACCCCTGGGGTACACCCGATCTAACTTCGCAACAATCGGACCTCTTATCCCCAATGACAACATACTATCTGCGACCTCTTAGGAAGTCCTCTACCCATCGAACTACACAGTTATGTCCCAAAACAGTTTTTACCTTAATTAGAAGCTTTCTGTGGTTAACCTTGTCGAAGGCTTTTTTGAAGTCTAAGAATATAACATCTATCTGTCCCCTGCAGTCAATCGCTTTACAAAAATCATGACAACATTCCAATAGTTGCGTCACTGTTGACAAGCCCTCCCGAAAGCCATGTTGGTATTCACTAAAAAAATCATTGCGCGTTAAGTGCTGGCGAATGTGTTTTGATACAATATGCTCTAAAAGCTTACAACACACTGATGTTAGTGCTATTGGCCTGAAATTGGAAACATTAGCAGTGTCACCATCCTTAACAACTGGGGCTACCTTACCAATCTTCCAGTCATCAGGAAGCGTACCTGTGGTTAAAGATTTCTTAAAAAATTATGAAGAGATACCTAGCCGTCCATTCAGCGTACCTCTTTAAAAATAAGTTCGGTATTTCATCCGGGCCTGCAGCCTTTGAGGTGTCTAGCTTCATCAGTGAAGCCAGAATTCCCTCGTATGACACTTGCAATTCGTCTAATTCGGGTAAATTGTTGACATCACCTGCTTCATGTACAAGCGTGGGAAAGAAAGACCCCCTTTTCTCAAACGCAGAAATAAATTATCACGTTTTGTCCTCTCCCATGAGGACTGCCAAAAAAACGGCGAAGAGAGATGAAACTTAGGGATGTTAAGTCGAGAGCACTAAACGACCGGCAACAAATTGCACAGTTTTGAAACCAGGTATGCGCTACAAATGTTTGCGCGCGCGAATATAGACAGCTTGTTTGCCGACCATTTCTGTGTACGCGTGGACAGTTATCGAATTTTCTCCTTCCAAAAGTCATCGTTATCTCGATACTTGTCAAGAGGAACACCTACTAGGTACTTGGAAGGGCTATGTGACCATTTTCCACTTGAATGAAACAAAGGCGCTGATGTTCAGTTCCCTACCAAAGGCCCGCACATTTGTCGAGATTAACAACGCTATTGGATACATAAAAAAAACTGCGAACAACCGACATCGCATGTTCTATGCTGCTGTGATCGCTGCAAAAAATTGCCACATAATCGGCAAAAGCCAGTACTTTAATTTCACGTGCTTCTAGTTCAAAACCACGATTAGAGCTGTTATTTATTACATTCCGGCAAAGTGGCTCTAGGTGCAGAGCGAAAAGTTGCGGTGACAATGGGCAGCCTTGTCGCACGGATGCTTTCACGGCAGTTCTCTCTGTGAGCTCTCGGTTAACAAGCAGATTCGTGGTACAGTTACTATAAGCCATTTTAACCCCTATTAAAATTACTTCTCCAACACAGACATGTTCGAGGATTTTAAAAAGAATGTCATGACATACACGGTCAAAGGCCTTCTCTAAATCAATCTGCAACACTGCGACTCGCCTTAAGTCAGCGTCGCATCATTCCAGTATGCTTCGAGTGACATGAACATTCGTGAAGATGATTCACCCTTGAATTCCACACGTCTGGTGGGGGCCAACCAAGATGTCCATAATTGACTGTAAACGTTTGGCTAATACTTTCATAAAAAATTTTATAATCAACATTACTAAGCGTTATCGGCCGATAACCAGTAACTTGCTTAAGCTTAGCAGGATTGTCAGTTTTCGGTATAAGTACCTTATGCGCACGAGAAAACGACGGTGGCAAAAGCCCATTCTAAATGACTCTTCATTAACGCCTTGTAAAAAATTGATCTCTGTATAGTGGAGGCCAAGGAGGAAATGTTTTAAAAGAGTAAGGAAAATGGAGGTGCCACCGGGTGTGAAGACGTTTTTCTTAATAATAATTAAGCACTCTGGGACGTTGCCGGTTAAAACATGGATAAAGGAGAAGGGATTGTTTCTACTCATGGGGTGCTGACTGCTTGTTATGTCACAAACCAGAGTCAATAGAACACGTCTTTATGGATTGCTGGGATGCGCTGCTCTTTTGGGACGTGCTCCAGCGTACAATAAAGAAACACTTACCCTAGACGCCGTATGGGATACGATTCCTTGACGTTGAGCCGGATATTTATACATACGATGTAATTTTCCTTCTTGGCCTGCACAGCATCTGGCGAAGCAGGATGGCTGTACGACACTGCGATGAAGATGCTCGCCGCTCTATCCCCCGAACCACGCATCGCATGCGCAGCATTGCTTATAAAAGGCGGAGATGTAGTGGGCGGCTGTGTCACAACGTTTGACATGGATGCAGAGGAGAGTCCAGCCGCTACTAAACGGCGGTATAGACAAGAGATGAACTCTTCCGATCCTCAGGTTGTCGCCTGGCAGTTGGGTACTCAACAAAGAGAGAATGAGCGTAAGAAGGCGAAGAGAGCAGCGGAGACCCTGAACAGAGAGAGGAACGGCTTGCCAAAGGAGATGCCAGACTGCCGAGCTTAATAGGCGGCGCATAGCCGCTGAGATGGAGCCCAAATTCTCATTGCTAAACATACAGTGACCACAACAAGCTCAGCGAGAAAAACGTGTCTCTCGCTACGTATATCCTGACATAGCCGAGCTAAGCCACTGCCATTTTTTTTTACAAGAAATTCTTATGTGGACCCAGATTCTCAACTTTCTTTTTCTCAGCCTACCCAAACAACATACATTACTAATCCTCTTTCTTAGGCGGCTATGTATGTAACTACAGCTGTAAACGGGCTTACATGGGCACACAGTATTAGCATATGAAGGCACAGTACACACAATTCACTCTGCTTACTCTTTTCTGAAATGTGACGTGCGGCTTCATATGTAAACTTTGTTCTCAGACCGTGAGCTGAGAAAGGAGGTTTATTTACCGGTCATAAGCGAATACTTCGTACTTATTAAAGCATGATGATGCCCAGTGCATCATTAAAATAAGAAAACACATATTAAAAAGTTGCTATTTTCAATCTTTCAGTGCGGAAGACGTTACTTCAAGCGTCGCATGGTAAGATGTAGACCGGACCACCGACAGAGGTTTTTTTTTGTACTTGGCTAGTGGCCAAATTTTTATCTTGCTATAATGCTTTATTCTGAACAGACGGCAATCTGTCGAAAGTTAGACTACGCATGATAAGGGTTCGGCATGTGGCACTTAAAAGCAGCTTTCGTCCACTTAGGCCTCGCTGTTTGGTCAAGAAGTGTTCTGAGAGTACTACGGAGAACGTCCGGGAAAGACTGCCAATTGAATAGCCCATACGAGCTTCCTGTAATCGTCACTCGATACGGGCTTAGTCTTTTTCGTAGCAACCGTTCAAGTTGATCCCACTCAGGCCGGGCACTTAAAAGTTGTAATACCGCCAGTCACGTCGAAACATCACCGTTCATTTGTTATCGTCGTCAATGTCACTGCTCGGGTCGAAGGTGGAAAACATCATACTATTGAAGTCCTTTCGACTAGCCTGACGTAAAATGCAAAAAAAAACTTAAAAAATGAACGACGAGACTGCGTTTTTATATGCTAAGTAGAACGTGATGCAAAAACGAAGTACAGAAGAACACAACTGATATAAGCTTGCACCATATCTATTCTCCTGGTTTCAGCCCACAAAGAAATCAACGTTAACTACCGTGTTTACTCGAATCTGTTGCGAGATTTGTTATCAAAGTATAAGTGAAAAGCCACCCCTCGCGTTTCATCCAATATCACGCGGAGACAAGAACACACAATGTATTAACTCGCATACTGCGTCGAGCAGGTCGTCTCTAACTTCGGGAAACCGGCGCAAAAACAATTATAATGTTCGTTGGTCGGCCAGCGAATGCTGACAACGCTGAGCGGAGAAAAGTAGACAACGTTACACATCAAGTTCCAAACACTAATGCATCCCCACCAGGCTCCCTTTTGACGCACTCTCCGCTCTCCCCATCTTAGCATCTCCTTTAAGGAAAAATACATGTGCCTACATTCCCCCTTGAACTTCCCCCTCCCTCATAAGCTAACGATATTGGAGGAGGTATCCCTTAGAAGGACCAGGGCAGGGGCGGCCTTTACCCTGTCGGCCACGTACCGATGGGGCTCTGAAGAAGACGCCGGACCCACCACATGCCCGAGGTGTTCTACACCGGCTGCAGAGGTTGCTGTTCGCCACCTTCTGTGCACTTGTGCTGGGACAAGGGCTTCAAGAACACGAATTTTGTAGGAAGTGTGACTAACGGCGACAAGGGAGGAGAATTTCTTCAAGCGACTAACCGAGAACAGTAAGAGCGGGAGCCTTCAGTGGTTCCTGCATGAAAACACCTTTCATGATTTTCTTTAAGTAATATACTGCGAACCCAAATTATGCCTTGATTTTGAAGATGTCGGGACGGCGCGAAAACAACAAGGACCAAAGAGGCACACGAACACAACTGGACAGGCGCCTGTCCTGTTTTGTTCGTGTGCCTCTTTGGTCCTTGTTGTTTTCGCGCCGTCCTGACATCTTCAAAAAGCTATGCACCAACTAGCCCAAACTAAAGTACTTCTTATGCCTTGATGGCAAGTGGGCGAAAAAAAACGAAAGCTCTGAATAGCAAATTCAGATCCACTCAAGTAATTGGCACAGCGCATCACACGTCTGCGCAGCGGCAGAGGAATGAGAAGCTGCTCGCCGAAGACGGCGCACTTGCGTTAAGAGCGCGGGTTCGACACATCGTCGCGAGGAAATTCGTAAGAGGACGCGAGACGGAGGCATAGAATATCAGATTCTGAATGTTCTGCAATCTCCCTCAACGTTCGCAGCACCGTCGATGTGGCGCGCTAACTGTCGTAATCCGCTTTGGGCGCACGCTTAGATTTGGTTGAGGATTCATTGAAACAGGTTGATGATCTTTACGAAGAGTCACACTCGTGGCCGCACAATGAGGGTACGTTGGTTTGTGATTTGACTTCATGTGCATCAAAGTTGTGTGCCAGCTCATGTCAACGTGTTTTTCCTCAGAACCGCAGTGAATCAAGTCGCAAATATTTCGAGCAGAGTAAGCTTGGAATGAGCCCAGTTCAATACTTGGGAGAAGATCGGAAGTCCAGTATACATATGCACCTTTTTGTAACGCAGTAAAAAATCGAAAAATTGAACGCTGTCATAGCTGGGCGCCTCCCAGGTGATGCAAGGTCTTTTGGAAGGATTCTTGAATAACGTGACGTTGTCGTCAACAAGAGCGCTTTGTTTGCTACATACCCAGAACTTCTGGTGAAACGCATTTTTCAATGCGGAAGAGTTTAGAAACCCAATATTTTCACATATTGTAAGATTTCACTATAAAAGTCAATATATATGCAGATCTCCCCACGACAGGCTTGCATTTCTTGCTGTTAACGTTCTTGCTATCGTAAAAAATGCTCCAAATTGGTTTTATATGGCAGTCATATCTACTCGATGCGAGCGACTGAAAAACTTTAAAATATAGATTTTATTACGCCTCAGAGGAATGGGTCCTTGCCTTCAAATTTCCATAACAGTACCTTACAATATTCCAATATTCAGATTTTTTGTCCATAAAAGCTGAACTTGGTTTACTGAGTGCACCATTGATGCTGTTTGTAACTACTTTCAGCTGCGGTCTTGAAAACATAAGGAGGACAGGCCAGTTTTATAACGAAAAAGCGGGACACTACACCACTCAGGTGGTCTGTTTATGGTATCTTAATGCCGACCCAATTAAAGAGTTTTAAATGCTCTCCCACTTTTGAAAAAACTTGATCCATCGAGTGGTCAAAAGATAGAATAGATGTAGAAATAATGCAAGCATATTTCATCTTGCAAAAGACCCCATTTGCGTGAGGAAACTGCCGATGTCAATAACCGATGAAGAGATTGCATTTTTGAATGCCTGCAATGCATTCGTCTTATCCTCTATGCTTCTTTCTATGCTGCCTAGTAGTATATCATATCTTTGTTTCCTTCAGCTCGGGATTATTTCTGCATTTTGTGGTTTTGTATGGTTATACGCGTTATTTTGTTTAAAAATAAACTCTGTTGGTAAGTGGCGCTAGTCCAGTCCGCACTGCTTTTTCTGCTCGATTTTTCGAGCCATCGCATTTCATCAGATATGACTTACCTTGAACCAGCTCAAACAATATCTTTGCAGTATCGTGCACAAGCGCGCACTCTGAGGTATACAAGGACGGTTGCAGCGTGCTCATGGCACGCGCTGTATATAAAAAAAATGTGTAGCACAACACTGCGCCTGCAGCTGAATTTTTTTAAAAAGGAGAATTTGTTTTTTTTTATTCGAAAAGTGTGCAACGAGGCATAAGTTGAAAAAAGGGAAAGAAATGAGAGCATGAGACAGCCTGTGCCGCATTATCCTCATGATAAGGTACGTCTAGGCTCATTAGTTTTACTTTCAAGGGTAGCCCCAGCAGCGCAGGTAAGGAGCTGATTCTTACAAGCAACGAGCATTACCAAGGACTGCTAGAAGGGATAAAGAAAGCAATGAAGGAGCACGAAATAGGAACTGCAATCGTTCTCCGCTAATAGGACCCTCGTTAATATGGGTGACTCTCATTATGGACACTTTTTCTGAGGACCAAACTTTTTTAAATGAATTTACTCCTCGTTAAAATTGGAACTCGCTGTCCGGACACTGGGCAGGTTCAAAATGCGCAGTGTTTTTATAGGCCTAAGCATTTTTGTCGCAATAATATGAACGGTTATGGGAACGAATCTCCACGGTTGCAACCAAATATCCGTTTTCTGTATTTTGAGTGCAGGACACCAGCAAAAGGCCATGCCAAAACAAAAATGCTTGATTGGGAGCCTTTTATTTTCTGGGCTTATGCCTTACACTGTCAAGACGGCGAGCGGACGTGCATCATCATTTGTCTTAATGGATAAATGGTTGTGAAGCAAAATATGTCTGCAACTTGCGCTACGTTGAGGTCCGAATGAGTACAGATGTGTACTAGAGGTTTGTAGGATCTGAAAAATACCTGTATGCGATAGGTCGTCAGGCCATGAAGAGCACTTACGCGGAGCATAGACCGCAGTCCTCACAGCATTATTTTTAGAAAATAATAGATCCTAGGATAACTGACAGACATGCCATATTTATTTATATTCCAATTCATTGCCGACCAGTATGCACAGAAGCATACCTAGTTTATAAAGTGTTTTTTTTAACGTTCCTTATCACGATTCGTTTTTACGGACGATTCGCTTTATTTACAGTTTTGCTCGGGAACCAAAGTGCCTACATCAACTGGGCATGATTGTAATGCAATGAAACAGTGCACGATTTCAACCACGGGTGCAGTCACAATACAGCACAAGCTTAATTGTATTCATTTGCGCCAATCGGCATCCGGTCAAATTCTTTAGGGTCTCCGTAATGCAGCAGTCGCAGATCACAAAACAAATGCACTGCCTCCTGCAGAAATGCTGTTGGAAAATGTCGACCGCAAAAGGAAGGATTGTTGGGCCTGTTGGTTCATGATTACTGTCGAAAACAGCGCTGTGTGTGTTGTTTCTTTTCTCTGTCCCGAGTTTAGCGCTGTTTGGCCTTTGGCCCTAAGACTTTTCACCAAGACTGTACGTATCCCTAACCGTCGACAGTGGAGCATACTATGACTCGTATGCGTTGAATCCTGTGTTATGTTCCCCCTGATATGTTGGCTGCTGGCTCCCTGTAGCAATCTGAACATTTGCTGATAATGTTCAGCTGACACCTAGGACGATCTACTTTTTTAATCCGTGTTATCTTGTTGCGTATTGTTTACCTTTGTTTTCATCATGTGGGTTATTAGTACATATTGTGTTATTTACGCCGTGGTGAAAGATTTCAGAGCGATGGTGAATGTTTGTTCTGCTCTGTTTTTTTTTTCGTCATATGCTGTCGCACTAAGTTAGGGTTGCTTTTTTTTTCAGTATATCGTGAAAATACAACCTAAGTGTGCTTATTTTAGTAGACGAAAAATCCTATTTGGGGTAACCGTAAAAAACGATTAATGACAACCAATTTGATTTTCATGTAAGCTTGTGGACGACGAGTTGAAATGCGCTATTTTCACCAGTCCTATCCTGTGTTGTGCAGCCGTTACTGTTGAATGAAACGATGAAGCGACGACTCTGTTCGCGATTAATTTTGCATATTAGGTCGGTGACTGTCTCATGTAGTTAAATCCCGGTTGAAATAGGGACACCAGGAAATATTTCCGGCATGTCGGCGTTAGGTTTAATCACCGCCATTGGAGGTTTAAATGCCGTATACTAGAATAATAATAATAATAATTGGTTTTTGGGGAAAGGAAATGACGCAGTATCTGTCTCATATATCGTTGGACACCTGAAACGCACATCACAAGCGCAAGCATTTTGGTTTTTTGGACTAACGCTCCATTCTGCTGGATGGCTGCTAAAAAAAAAGAAAAGCAGTTATATGAGACAACAAGAAACACCAAATGCAGTCACAAGTGCAAGCATTTTGGTTTTGTGGACTACCGCTCGATTCTGCTGGATGGCTGCTAAAAAAAAGAAAAACAGTTATATGAGACAACAAGAAACACCAAATGCAGCACAGCACGAAAGCAAGCATGTCACTGCATTCTCCCACAGTATGGACAATTTGTTTTTCTCGGAACATCAGTTGACCAAAATTATTTGAATTTCATGTGGCAGAACCGTCAGAATGAAGACACATTCAGATGAACTGACCATCAGCTTTGCTCCGTTCAAATACCAAGGCGCCTGAATTGAAGACCAAAATTATTTGAATTGCATGTGGCACAACCGTCAGAATGAAGACACATTCAGATGAACTGACCATCAGCTTTGCTCCGTTCAAATACCAAGGCGCCTGAATTGAAGACCAAAATTATTTGAATTGCATGTGGCACAACCGTCAGAATGAAGAGACATTCAGATGAACTGACCATCAGCTTTGCTCCGTTCAAATACCAAGGCGCCTGAATTGAAGACCAAAATTATTTGAATTGCATGTGGCACAACCGTCAGAATGAAGACACATTCAGATGAACTGACCATCAGCTTTGCTCCGTTCAAATACCAAGGCGCCTGAATTGAAGACCAAAATTATTTGAATTGCATGTGGCACAACCGTCAGAATGAAGACACATTCAGATGAACTGACCATCAGCTTTGCTCCGTTCAAATACCAAGGCGCCTGAATTGAAGACCAAAATTATTTGAATTGCATGTGGCACAACCGTCAGAATGAAGACACATTCAGATGAACTGACCATCAGCTTTGCTCCGTTCAAATACCAAGGCGCCTGAATTGAAGACCAAAATTATTTGAATTGCATGTGGCACAACCGTCAGAATGAAGACACATTCAGATGAACTGACCATCAGCTTTGCTCCGTTCAAATACCAAGGCGCCTGAATTGAAGACCAAAATTATTTGAATTGCATGTGGCACAACCGTCAGAATGAAGACACATTCAGATGAACTGACCATCAGCTTTGCTCCGTTCAAATACCAAGGCGCCTGAATTGAATTTAAAGAAAATGGGTCAATGCAGCTCAGGGAAAAATGGAAAAGAAACTCATGATTAGAAATATGCGAATATCGTAATGGTTGTTATGCGGCTCGATAGATTGAGTGTATAAATTATTACTTTGCATGGAAGATAGTGGTGTAAGAACTGAAGCTAACAGTGAACTCAGAACTTCGAGATGAGATAAACAGCCCCTACTAACGTTGCTTAAATGTTATCCTAGGTCTAACCCAGCAGTTGTTTTGCTTCGCTGCACTGGTGCCGGGTAGTTGATTTCTTTAGAGGTTCTTCGTGATTACTTGTTAAATGGATTGTCCTTTGTTACATGCAGGGTGGGCCACGCTTTCAACATCTGCACGTCGCACACCGAAGCTAAAGCGGTGCATTCCACTGAAAGCTTGCAAAGATATAATCAGCTACACGAGTTCCACGAGGCGTGTAGATTCCTTTAGCACGTCTTTGCACCGCTCAGCTGTGACAGAGAAGGCCACACTAAACAAGATAGGCCTTATCACAGCGGCTTTAACGGCTGACCATGCAACCGAGTCGTCTTGCTTCGGTTTCCGTTCCAAAGTTTCGGTTTTGGTAAAAGCTCGCATCGCCTTTTTTTTCTTTTTCTTTCCTCTTTAAGGCCTGACGTAGTGCCTAGAGTCCGCTTACGAAGCAGAGATAGCTTATGTTCCAACGGCCCTGCGTGCACGCTCTAAGAACGTCTGTGATGCCCTTGGACAGCGTCAAGTTACCGCCTTTGAAGCCAAAGTGCGCGCAAGTCCGTTCGTGCCAAGGTTCACCTTACCCTCAAAAGGAGTCCTGAAGCCGAAGCTGAGAAAACTAAGAGAGCTGATGTCAGCTTTGCTGCGTCCTCGCCGTACTTTGTGGGCGCTGCTTTCCCCCTCTATACTCGAGGAGTTGGACACTTCGTTCTCATAGTTGTGCGCAGCTAAAAGCGTCATCACATTTGAAATGTTCAGTAAGAGTTTTTTTTTTTCTGAATAGGGTAAAAGACAGCGTTAAAAGATCTCACTCGTAGAGTGTCGCTCAGGATTGGCGTGTCGAGCCCTGCGCTTTGGTCTAACGCAGGAGTTCGTCGCTAACACTCCCACCGTTTCAAACGAGCGCCTTATTTTACAAAGCCTATGATCACCATTATTTTACTACGATACATGACTCCCCTGTGAAGGTGAGCGTTCCAAAGAGTTTTAAAGAACTGCAAGCACCGAATATAGACAGAACATCACAACCAAAGTGAGTATGATGAATTTGGAGCCGATTCTTTCTTCTAAATTTGCAAATGAAGGGGACTTTAATGCGCGGATTTTACTAAATGAGTGCATTTTTTTGTACTGAATATAAACATGGGTTAGGAAAATGGTGCACCGTGCAGAATTTCGGGCCGAATTCGGTTGCTTGCATTGCGCTACCTACACTGTAACTGCTGTGCAAAGCTGGGTTTTTCACTTGACCTGTTTATCAAACATTGGAATTCGTACTGAGAACCCCAATGCCATAGCTCAAGTAGCACCTCTGCTTTCGCAAGCTTATCTTCCTATATAGCTTCCTGGTCAGTTTGCACAAGCGCCGGGTAAAGAAAACGCGGCACAGTTGTCAAGGCGCGGAAGGCGCCTGAGTGCACCCCTCTATCAAGCCTGTCATAGGCTTCTTGGGTGCACCCCTAACATTCCTGATGTTGAAATAAAGGTATTAGTATTTGTATTTGTATTTGTGGTGAGAGCTAAGCGGTAGTTTGCTGAAGCAACCACCATGTTTGTGGCCATATAAAGCAAGGCAGTGGGAGGATATTTGCATAACTAGAAATTAGGCTCACAACCAAGTAAGAATTATGCTACCAGAATGGAGATAGACAGTGCGATGTGTTGCTCATATTCTATTATGACATGAATGTCTTAGTATATCCATAGCTTAGAAGATGCCATTCGTTGCGTGTCTTCGCAAAATATGTGCGCCCTTCACATTCTGACATTATGTCATCTCTTCATGGAGAGGGAAATGAAGGGCTCATTGAATATACTTATGAATGAGGCAAATATTCATTGAAACCAATTAACGCATTAGGGAATATCTTTATTTTTATTTGTGAAAATGATGAACGGCAGGTAAGTAGGGTAATCAATTTTGACCTTAAAGACAACAGATTGGAAAGTAGTGGAAAAAGAACCAGATGCTGCCAGTGGGATCCGATATCATGCGGAGGTCGTAGCTGTGTATAATTCTCAATTGTGTTTCCCGTAAAAGTTGATTATACTGCTGATTTACTATTTATTGGAGCCACAAATAAAATTATAACCACATAAACCTATGCGCTGCTTGATATCGATGACAGTTAGCTTCTCTGAAACCAACTCACAGTGTGTAACGATTAAAAAGCACAAAAGCTCTGGAATACGCCTAATTAATTTTGTATGAAATTTGATACGGCGATAACAGGCCATACGCAAAAACCTTGTTAACACTGTTGAAACAACGCGCCGAGGTGGAGGAAGACTGATAAGAAAGGAAAGCTGCGCGGTCACAATGTGTGTCCTGAGGCCGGCAGGAGCTACATTTAAAGTGATTCTGGTGTAATAAAATTACGTCAGGGAGGAAAACGCCTCACAGGTTGAGTTGCAGAACATTTTATGCCCAGCTTTCCAGGACACTCAACAACTAGCGCTGTCTGTTGGCCGTCAGGATTTAACACTGCTTAACTCATTTGGGATTTTTTTAAGTTTTAATTTTGAGAATACTAGACAGTCACGAGAGATTCTGCTGGAACATGTTGATTACAATGATGGACTTGTCCTCCTGGATGGAATATCTGATCAAGTATTTCCGAGAAAGTGAATTGGATGTACCAAATATGTGAACATCCTGCGGTGATTTTGAGTTTTCAGCGCCATGTGGGAGATGGTGGCAACCATCGAAACTAGAAGCTTTTCTCTTGATTTAGTTGGCTTGAGGTATGTTACTGAGGGGTATTACCTTTAGAGGAGATAGCGCCGGAGGCAACGAAGAGAGAGAGAGAGAGAGAGACTCTTTAATGAAGAAACAGAGAATTTAGCCGGCGTTTCAATATCGCTGGCATGCTACTCTGCGTAGGGAGGGGAATTTGGGAGATAAAGACTGAAGGAGAGCAGCGTGGAAGAGGTGGAAAAAAAATCGAAGATAAAATGCAGCCATGAAATGGGTACTAAGGATGCAGTGGCGAGTATTGATGTAACCTATGGAATGATGGAGTGCATAGTCCGACGAATGGGCTGACGAAGTTCACTGCAAGAAGAATGCATGAAGGTAACCTGCAAGTGAATTTAGAGCTTATCGAGATGTCCAATGTCTTTTAAATATGTAAAAAGAAAGTTCATTGCAAGTCTCTGTTGCCTGAATCAGGCTAAGGGGCCTAAAACTTTGTCCATTGTTAGGGGCACTGGGCAGAGCTTCTGCATGCAATGTTCATAGTACGCACGCTCGTTAGCATACGCAGGGCACTCAAGCAGGATATGTTCCACAGTTTCTATCGAAGCACAGTTGTCACAATGTGGACTGTTCATTTGTCCAAAACGGTATCGCAGGCCATTTGTATATGCAGCATTCAGACGAAGTCGGTGATAAAGTGTTTCGAGTTGTCGAGGAATTCTGGGTGAGAGTCTTGATCTAAGATGTGGGTCGATTGAGTGAACAAATTGGTACTGATGTGTCGGCAAACTCCAAAGCCGATACGTTTCTTCGTACGCAAAACTTTTAGCCATTTGGGACGCATCAGATTTCGTGAGAAAACTTCGAATGTATCTCTGATGTTGATGGCCCTTACGGGCCGCTTCATCTCCTTTTTCATTAGCCATAATGCCACAGTGAGCAGGTACCCACTGAAATGTTATGCAGTGGCCTGCGGCAATAGCTAAATGATGGATATACCCAATGTCCAGGGAAACTGGCTGGTGATTCGTTTTCTTCAGCACGTTGGCCAGGATCTGCAGAGATGCTTTTGAATCGGTGAAGATAACCCAACGGCCGGTGGTTCGGCGCAGGATGTAAGAAACAGCTTCCTTAATGCCGTGAAGCTCAGCTGTTGTAGAGGAGGTCCTCCGCTGCAGCCGGTAAGAAAGGGCATGGCCTGTTGAGGGCACATAAAGGCCACAAGAAGAAGTTTCTTTAGTAGTTGAACCATCGGTGAAGATATGGGTGTGCTGCGTATATTCTTCGATTAAGTAGGCGAGAGTAGCTTGCAGAAGTGCTGCCTGTGGCATGCGGCTCTTTGCATTCACACCTGGAACAGACTTCTTCACCTTTAGAGGAGAGAGTGTCCATGGAGGAAAGGCCAGAGGTAGTAGTTTCTGAGGCTGATTAATAGTAGGAAGGGGCAGGAGCTGCACTGCCTGGCCAAAGCTAGAGTTGCTGTGAGTTAGGTGGACACGGTGTAGGAAGTGCTTCTTCCCTTGCAGGACATGGCGGAGATGGGTACGCATAGTTTCCTGGGCGGCAATTACCTCTAGTGGGAGACATCCTGCCTCCGCTACTGTTCCTGATGCAGAGGAACCCTTTGGGAGGCCAAGACATATACGCAGGCAGTTGTTCCGTGCGGCATTGAGAGTCTTATTGCTTGATGTAGATAATCTTTGAAGCACTGGTAGACAGTAGCGCAAGGTTCCTTCAATGTAGGCTTTTTCAAGCAGAAGCATTGATCGGCAGTTGCTACCCCACCTTGTTCCCGCCATGAACCTGAACACTTGCGATGCTGCAGTAATCCTCGCACGGAGGTTTTTGATCTGAGGTGACCATGACAGATTATAGTCGATTACAACACCCAGGAATCGCTGAGATCGTACATATGGCAGCGATCGTCCGCCTAGGAGCAGCGGATATCGGGTCATCGTTTTTCTTGTAAACGCCATTGCAACACTCTTTTCTGGCGAGAGACGAAGACCTCTGGAAGCCAGGTACAGTACTCACGGATTGAAATAGGACATTCGGAGCCCGTGGCCGTCGCTTCATGGAGCGCCGCCCGTAGACGCTCATGGAACCAAGGTGGTGCATTGTGGTATGGCGTGAGAGGGAGAACATATACAAAGCAGAATTGTTCCTTCCAGTAGCCAATCAGCCGGCCTGTGGTTTACCACATGCCTGCGTGGCACTGCAAGGCTAGCGCTCCGAATGTCCTATTTCAATCCGTGAGTACTGTACATCGAAATGTGCAATAGTGCTCACTGAAGACGTTGCTGGGTAATATAGCGCGAACGTGACGCGGTCCAGATGCAGATATCATGAGCATAAATTGTTATGCGGACCCCTCGCGGAAGGTGTCTTCTTATGTGAATAAGGACAATATTGAACAGGAGAGGGCTGAGCACCGCTCCCTGTGGTACGCCCCTCTCCACTGCGTGAAAGCGTGTTGGACCGTTTGGAGTGGTAATAAAAATTTGTCGTTCTTTTAAATAATGCCTAATCCACTTGTATAGCCTTCCTCCAAGGCCAAGACTGCCAAAGGCTGCGAGAATTGCATGGTGAAAGACGGAGTCAAAAGCGGCCTTGATGTCTAGGAAAACGGCTGTTGGGATGTACCCAGCATGAAGGTACTCCTCAATTGATGAGACGAGGGCGATGATATTGTCAGTCGCAGACCTGTTTTGACGGAACCCGTTCATTTCTTGGGGGAACTCATTTCGGCTTTCTAGGAACCAAGTTATGCGCTTGCAGATCATGCGCTCCATGAGCTTACCTACGCAGCTCAGTAGGGCAATGGGCCGGAATGATGCGTAGCTTGTTGGCTGCTTACAGGGTTTCAAAACGGGCACAATTTTCGCCAGCTTCCATTCCGTGGGGACCTCACCAGCCATCCAGGAAGAATTGTAATACTCCAGGAGTCGAAGACGGGAGGTGTGGGGTAGCTTTGCAATGGCGTCATAGGTCACCTCATCATGACCCGGAGACGTGTGCAACGAAGAGAATAGCGGATGGAGCTATAAATGCCTGACAATTAGCAGAATGGTCAAGTAGATATATCCGAGTCAGACTGGCTTGTCAAAGAAACTATCCAGCTAGTTAAAATGAGCTTGGACTCGGGCACTGCGGCGCACCTGCCACCGGATGCGTCCGCTGCAGCTGGCAAGAACTTTTAGCTCTGAAAAGTATCTTCATTGCGGAATGCATTCATTTTTACATTCAAATATGTGTTAATGCCAAAAAAAATGCAATAAATCACTAGTGCTTTAACCACCAGGAGCTTCAACCAGCAGGAACAACAAGTTCGGAGCTTAAAGTTGACGTGACAATTTTTCGATTTGAACATTGCCTAGAAGCTGTAAGGTGTATATCTGAAAGCTTGTACGTAAGCGCGGAGGTCGTTTCGAGCCCCGATCAGCGCAGTGTCATTGATATATGCCGGAAAGAAAGTAAGCGATGTAAACGACATAGTAAGTTCTTAGCGGAAGCACATGGTTTCAAAAGAGCTCGCAGCCACTCACTGCTGAACATGATTCCGTGCAGCTTTCTTATAGCTGGTGAAGGCTTTCATGAGACATAACCAAGCGGCGCACGTAAATAATTACGCTAGGTAGTGTATGGTAAAGTGACATGATGGACTTGCTGCGCGTTCATGATCCTGCCGAAAGCTTGTTAAAGCTGTCGCAATTTTTTGGGCCGAGTATCGCTGCTGTGAATTATTCCCGTTTATATTTATTTATTTGTTTACATAATACTGCAGGCACTTAGGTGGGCGCAGGCAGGAGGGACAACAGTAACAAAATTATTAAACAGAATAGAATAATGAATGTGTCAAGGGTAACAGGAATAAACTAACATTGCAAAATAGTAAAATGAAATACAACCGTCATAACAGAAAAGAAGAAAAGGAGAAATCTTTGATTGTAAAAACCCGAAAATACCGCTCAAAGTGGCAAACGCATTAAGGAGTTCTTCAAGATTTAATTAGGTCAGTAAAGTCGATGCTACTTGTTAGGTGAGGTGGCAGTTGGTTCTATTCTTCTATTGAATGCGGAAAAAAAGAATATTTAAAAGCATTAATTGTAGAATTATAACGAGTATTCGCTGTTCGTGACGATGCCTCGTAAGACGGGTATCAAGAGGTTTCAAGTAGATAAGGGGGCTCGTTAGTAACTTAGTGTGTTTTAGTAAGAACAGAAATTTAAGCCTTTGAATCTTACGGCGCAGTTGGAGCGCTGGAATATTATGCTTTGTCATGTGGTCAGTTGGCGAATCCGTTCTTCAATATTTGGAAAAAATAAAACGAAGAGCTTTGCGTTCGTTTCCCCTTCACCAATGATTTCTTGCAATTTACTTTACATTACTTAAGCCCGGCACTTATTAAAAGGCAGCTTTAATATGTACATTTTCTAAAAGAATTTATTCGCTAGAATACAGCACGGGTAGTAGGCACATCTAAGGCTGGGAAAGTGTCATAGAGAAAAGTGTCCTCTGAGACATAAACGTAATGTTGCTCACCGGGCTTCCTTTTTTTCAGCGTAGGTCATAAAGATGACCCTCGAGACTCCCTACACTGCCTTCGTGTGCGTGTTAGTCACAGCTTCGGCACTTGTGCTCGAAAAGCCCGGGGCTAACTCAACGTACAAACGTATTGAGAGCGCTGCGCGGGAGGTGACGAGGACTCTCGAAGACGTCAAAAGTAGGTCAATTCTTTTTCGCACTGTGGGCGTTTTTCAGATGTAAAAAAAATATTTCATACGCAGAGCAACGGTAAAAGAGAAAGAGGGAGAAAACATTCACTGAAGCGTTAGTGGCATGTCTTTTTCTTTTGCGTAGTGCTTTCAGCCCACGACACCCTGGCACGATCGTGTCGACTGACCGCCGAATCAGCCATTGTTCTCCACTTTAGAGTAGCCAATTGCAGCCCCCCAAGAGAAGGCGGAGGGGTTGGAAAAGAGGGTTTGTCCTGGCTCAGGGTTTTTTTTTCTTTTTCGGAGACGGTACCTGTGCTCTTTTGAAGCGAAAACTTCACTATAGTAAATAAAGCCAATTTCTCCATGCGTGGCCTGTTGACCTTCAAGTGAGCCAGAGGTCAAGTGTGGCTATAGCTGGTCCACCATGGTGTCGCACCACTGGACCTTTGACCTTTCAATTCGCCGGTAGAGGGCGGTAGAATAGTCACGTGACAAACGCATGACGTCGTGCGATGGAAACTGGCCTTGTCACGTCAGTCTAGGGGGACTATATAGGCCGCAGCGTTCATTGCGTGACCAACCTGCCAAAATCAACCAATAATTTAACTTCCACCGGCCAGGGTGGCGGGGTGGGCGCGCTGCCTATCCAGTGTGCGGAGCGCACTCAACCTTACAGAAGCCAAGTCGCGTATATTTGCCTGACTGGCCTAGCGTTGTCACCATTGTGTTCAACGTGTGGTGTGTGTGGTGACATAGAACATTACCTCTTGTGCTGTACTTTGTACAACGCGGAACGGGCTGTGTTATTCGGATCCCTCAAGAAGGCAGGAGTTCCTCACAGTTCTCTTCAGGACATTGTTTTCCCGCGCGGAAGCCAGTCGAGTAGAAGGGATGCTTCTCGCCTTCTTCTACTTTACCTGCAGGACACGGATTTGGCCTCCACATGGTGACCTCAGGAGTGTCTATTTGGGTTTTTGCGGACAGTGTTTCTGTGATTTCTATTTAAGTGTCGCTACGGTGGAGCAATTGCCGGCAGCAACTGCAAGGCTAATCCCACCGGTAGTTTACAACCACTCACTCACTCCCTCACTCACTGATACAATACAGCTTGCGCTCTCTAACCAGGTTCAGGAGTAATTCAACCGCTGACGATTTTTCTGCGAGTTTTTAGTTTCAACTTTTCTCGCTTTTGAACTTTCCCACAATAGCTATGCCATACACTTCGCATGGCTGATCAGTTGACTGCTAACTTGCACAGGTGCTGATATACGCCACGAGGAGCTGATCTCAGTTATGCGCACCGCCTTTCAATGATTTCTTCTTTGACGTAATTTATTTTTGTAAATGATAATTGTTCCCAGTTTCATAGCAATACCCGATGAAGTCTCGTCCCCTATGAGGGGCGTGCGCGTTGTAGTGAAAGAACCCGTTGTGGTCGGCGTAACCGCACTTGTAGCGGCCTTGGGCCGGTTACCATGAAAGGAGGAGGACGCATGTAATTACTTCACGCATAGCGTCTCCGGAAGAAGCCATGGCAAAACATTGCGTTGATTCGTACGAAGGGGCCAGTGATGTCATAAGTGGCATCCTCGTTATTGTCCCTCGTAACTCCACCCACAGCTTTGGCGACCTCCCGAAAGACGTGCGTCGATTTTGTCTCACAGATTCAGGCATTAGTAAAGTACCCCGAACACATCTTTTTGCCACTTCTGAGATCACAAGGCTTTCTTCATGACTACCAAGGACTGAGAGAGAAGTGGTACCTGAAATCAGGCATGCCTGAAAAATAAAAGAGTGGGCTACTGCAATCAATATATGTATGTCGTTTTTAAAATTCTGCCTCAATATATCTCAAATTAAAATACCGCTAGCGCAGCATAATCTTGCGTTGCACAGGGGTAACCGTCTTCTGAGTTTTTTTTTTCATACCTTCTGTCGGCTCCTTCTGTAAATGGCACTTAACAGTATTTCTTGTTGTGTCGCTACGATTCTTCATTTCTTCGTATCTCTTTCCCTGTGCGCGTAATATCTAGTGTTTGTTTTCAAATGGTCATGCATGCTTTCGTAAACGGTACTCGACAATAGAACACCTTCGCACTATCAATCAGAAGATAGAGAAATGCGTAGAGTGTAACCAACCAATAAAGATTTTATAAATTACGAGAAAGCATTTGACTCTGTCGAAACTTCAGCAGTCATGCAGAAATTGCGGAATCAGGGCTTAGGATAGCCTTATGTAAAAATACTGGAAGACATCTAAAGCAGGTGCAAAGCTACGATAGTCCTGCATAAAGACTGCAATAAAATTTCAATAAGAAAGGGTGCCAGGCAGGGAGACACGATCACGCCATTGGTATTCATCGCCTGTTTGCAGGAGATATTCAGAAGTTCGGATTGGGAACAGTTGGGTTAAGAGTTAATAAAGAATATCTGATTAACCTTGGATTCACTGATGACCTTAGGACATGAATTGCAGAACATGATCAATGAGTTAGACAGGCGGAGCAGTACTGTGTGTCTAAAAACTAGTATGCAGAAAACCAAAGTAATGTTTAATAGTCTCGGTAGAGAACAGCAGTTGACAATTAATAGCAAAATGCTGGAACGGGTAACTGAAGACCTGTGCCCAGGGAAGGTACTGACCGCAGATCAGGATCACGAGAGTGAAATGAGCAGAAGAATAAGAATTGGGGGGTGGTGTGCCTTTGGCAGATTTTCTCAGATCATGAATGACAGCCTACCAATCTCCCTCAAGAGGAAAGGATATAACATCTATATCTTACTATCACTCCCAATTGGGCAGGAACCTTGAGGCTAACGAAAAGGGTTCAACTTAAGTTCAAGGAAGCGCAGCGTGTTATGGAAAGATAAATTATAGGTGTAACGTCAAGAGACACGAAGAGGGCAGAATGGTTCAGGGTTACAATACTGGTTAATCGCATTCCAGTCAAAATCACAAGGAAGAAATTTGGCTGGGCAGGGCATCTAATGCGAATCGAATTAACCGATGGCCAACTCTGGATTTTTTTTTAAATTTTAAGTTGATAATCGCATCGCATTCTTTAGAGTCCTCTCTCGATCTTAGGTGCAGAAAAGTGTTTTTCAAAATAACGAGAGCTATTTTAAAACGGCAAAAACCAGGAAACCATATCTGAAACTGGGTTTCGTCCAAACTATGACGTCGCGACATAGCAACGTATGCCGTCACGAATGCTCTTCCAAAACTTATCGCGTGCGCGTTAATTGTATAAGTTGGCGACGGTAAGCGACAGCTTGGGTCATTATTTGTATGAACTGATCAAAATCAAGCGCCAAGTTTTATCCTTCAGCAAATGCAGAGTGAATATCAACGATGTTCCAACCTTTGACGTCACGCACGCAAGGTTGCTTGTAGAAATCGCCTGAATTTCGAAACTGAAAAATTTAAAATTAATTTGTGCTACATCAAAACGCCTCCCAGCAGCGAAATTTAGCAGAAATGACCACGAAGGTGCGATGAACTTACCCTCAAAGTTTCAGTAAAATTTGTGGAGGAACAAAAAACGCCAGAGTTAGCCTTCAATGATAACAGGCTGCAGCGGGTGTAGTCAAGCTGATGATTATTATGATGATGACGCAATAACGACATGCGGGCAGCGCCGGAGGCGAGAGCGTAGCACTTTCAAGAAATCCAGAAAAAAAAGACAAATTCTGGCAGTTTATGATGCTTACTCTTTTGGGACGCAAGTGATATGGATAACTTCCTGCGGATCTAATCCACAGTCCGGTTGCGTTAATTCACAGCGCGTCGTTTATGTTCTTATCTGTTAGCAGAGTTGATTTGCGGCATCTTTACAGGCATTATGTTTCCCCGACACTGCCATGATCTCCTGCGAGCCGGCCAGACCACTAGTGGGGTATACAACTTATTCCACGAGGCAGCAGGCCCTTCTGGGCAGAAAGCGTACTGCGACATGGACACTCATGGCGGAGGCTGGACGGTGAGTGCTTTGAAGAATAAGAGCCACGTTATACCGCCTTTAATAGTCTCCGCTCTCTGTAGTTGCAAAAAGTAGAGTGTGAATGGTATAAATGGCGAACGATGTACAAAACACTGCGCAGTGTTTCTGCACTCGGCAGTGTGGCGCGACAACAGGAAATCGCCTATGTCGAGGCATCGTTGAACCATGTATTGCTTCAGCCGGTCAAGAGCGTTCCGGTTCTTCTCATTTTAGCCGTATTAGCATGCGACGAATCACAAGGAACGGAATTCCGTTGAGCTTTCTACGTCGACTGCAAAATAAAAACTGTAAATTTGAAACTGTGGGATTTAGTGTCCCGAAGCGAGCGATAGGTTATAATGGGACGCCGTAGTGGAAGGCTCTGAAAATAAATCACCTGGAGTTCTTTCGCGTGTTTTGACATCGCGCAGCAAACGGGCAACTGTATTTCGCCTCTATAGAGATATGGGCATACCTTCCGGGATCGAACTCACAACCTTGACGTCAGACCCCCCAACGCCAAACCACTGAGCCACCGCGGCGGGTTGACCGTAAAACAAGCAATTCTGCCTCGTTTCGGTGATGCTAAACGTGCACTAGATAAGCACTGGGGTTCAAGTAGATCACTGTAATATCTGATTCACTGCATCTAATACTTCGCCAACATGGAGTAGCGCGTGCAGTGCATATCACATTACAGTGCTCTACTTGAAGCCCAGTGTTCGTCTAGCGTACGTATAGCACCAGTGGAACGGGGCAGGTATGGTTCTTTCACGGTCAACGCGCCGCAATGGCTCAGTGGCTTTGGCGGTAGGCGTCTGAGGTCAATTCCGCGGGTTCGATTCTAGTCGCAGTGCCCGTATATTTACGGAGTTGAAATAGAAAGTTACCCGTGTGCTGCGCTATGTCAGAATACGTGAAAGAACCCAATGCGGTTTATGCCAGATCTCATGAAAGAACCCAATGTGGTTTGTTATTCCAGAGCCCTCCACTACGGCATTCCTTATATCCGATGGTCGCTTCGAGACGTTAAATCCCACTATTTAAAATTTGAAATGCACCAGATGAACATCTGGCTTCAAGTAGAGCGCTGTAAAACCTCATACACTGCATTTCATAATCGCCAACATGAAGTAGGTCGTGTAGCAAAAATGCCTGTGCCTCGTAACTTTTGCAAATAACTTCTTTTTTAAAACAAATCGTGAAAATGCAATGTGCTTTATTCTCCTGTGTTCAGAAAAGCTCGAGTAAGCGAGGCTATGCGAATGGAACCTGTAAAAGAAGGAAATAGAACCGGTGTAAAACAAAGAAATCAGCTTCCGTTTCAGTTTTCTTCTTTTTTTTCTCCTGGGTTTGATTTTCCTTTTTTTTCGCAGGTCGTTCAAAGACGGGGGCAGTTCGGCAACAGTGTGCTTTACTTTAAGCGAAATTGGGAGGAATACGCACGTGGCTTTGGTGAGCCTTCTAAAGAGTACTGGATAGGTAAGCTACTTAGAAGGCAGTCTGGTATAAGGGTAGTTTTGAAAGCAGCATGCTAAAGTACCATAAAGCACATCGCTGAAACTTTGACCCTAGGACTGACGGGCTGACGGGATATTTAAGTGCAGTGTAAATGAATTTTCTTACGGCGTCATTCATATCCATTCAATTAAAAACTTCAACTCAAATTTGAACTTTTGTTCAATGCAGTTCAGGACTACTTTGACAAAGCTGGATTAATTTTGCCTGTGCCTGATTCTCGGACAATGACGCACTGTTTGTTGAATCGCCTGCCCACAGTGCTTTCGCGCCAGGTCACATTTTCGCGCGATTGCCGACGCATAATCTACTATATTGTCTGCATAATGTATTTCGAAAGTACTATACGATGCGCATTTCCTAACACAATTCTGAAACTAATTCAAAATGAGAAACGCTAGAGAACAGTAAGACAGTGACTACAGAGGTGGACGCTCCCCTTTCAACAACCAACAATTACCTTGAGAAATCTGGCCATTAGCAGGTGATTGAATGATCTTAACTTGTGCAATGATTTTGCTAAAGCGGCGTGGGGATGTGGCGGTGCACATGTGTATCAAGTTTCATCGCTTTACAAGCGCAGGAAATCGTTTCACAAGCGCAGAAAGTGTCTCCGGCACCGCATTCCTACCGGAAACGCTGCAGCGGACTGGGTCAGGTTATATTCTGGCAACATGTAAGGTTTAGAACCCTGACTGCCGGGAACAAAGCACGATTCCTTGCGGAAGGACCTTGGCATGAAACGCATCGATCTGTTTGCAGGGTGCCTTGTATGGACCAAAGTAACGGTGTAGAAACTTATCGGAAGCGTCTACGCCAGCGAGTCTTTCTGTGCGTCAGCTACCGTTGTCCAACTGCATGGCGGCGCCAGTAAATTGGCTAGTCTTGTGGCAATATAAGGCAGTGTGGCCTAAAACTAGTAAGTCAGAATGTGGGAAGAAATGTGGGGAGCAAGATGACGGCGGTCAAGACTCAAGTCTTCATCGCCTTCTGATTCCTTCACGGGTGCAAACAAAGTTATTTCATCGTCATCAGAATGTGGGCAAACCTCTCTATGAAAAAATTCCACAAATTCCACAGTGTAGCAGAATTTCCTACAGCATTACGAGGAAAACATAAACGTCATATGTGTACAGTAGCCTGTACAGTAGCCTGTCTACAGTAGCCTGTATAAAGAGTGTGTCTAGTGTCTGCGTATTTCTCGTTCTTTTCAAAGTCAATTGTAAGCATTGCGTAGCAAGAAGCCAAGTGCCTTCTACGAGCTAGCCCGAGTAACAGCAATGCTAACATTGACGACGAACTCAACACCGAACGATCCACGTATTTGCCTTGCCGACGCGAAATGTAAACATTTAGCTTTATTCCTCAATTAGCTTTTCCCCTTCCCTATTCGGTACCGGAAGCAGAATGCATTTAATTCAGTTCATGGTGTTTGCCAGTTTCACCTTTCCAGACGCTTTCATATTGCTATTAGCCTTTCTCTCTTTAATCCCCTCTTTGAATAAAGTCCTATTCTTGATGTTTTTTTTTGAACATTTGTTTTCCTCACTGTGCCGCGTTTTTCCTCGATATAACCATTCAATACATAGAACAGGAAAAACTGTTTTGAGGTTATTCATCTTCCTTTATACAATACTACAATCCTGCAAAAAATTCATGAATAAAAACTTTATGAGACAATCAAGTTGCCTCTTAAAGGGGCTGTGAAGGGGCTCTAATAAATCTGCGGCATGCCTGGGATATTGAAGCACGCCGCTTCACGAATAGTGTCCAGCAAGAATTTTTTTAATGTGCTTTGTAGAAGCTGAGTTATCTGTAGTTAAAATTTGAATTTCAGCGTCTTGGCGCCTTTCCCTCTCCTCTCGTTACTTTTTGAACGCTGGAAGGTAAGGCGCTCCTTCGCCGACCCCCCCCCCCTCTGGGAGCGGAGCTTCCCGACCCGCCGGAGATAAACGGCTTATTGGCCGCGGCCACGGTAGCTGCCTGACGTCTGAAAGAATCTAACCAATGGCCACCTCTCACCTTGTCTACGCAGTTGCGGGGGACGGAGGAGGGTGCGAGCATGAAAATGTCGCCGGGAAGGGCTCGCCAACTTTGACGCGTGATTGTGGGTCGTCTGCTGCGTGTAGAAAAGTATTATTTGGCTCTGGTTTTCATGGCAACACAGTGCAGTGATCAAGTGAGTTAATTTGCTCTCCTCCGAAGGCGTTTCAGAGCCCCTTTAAGTGTGTAAGGAGATAGCCCCAAGGAGTCTCTTCCGGGGCCTGGGGTTCTCTTTGCGTATAACATCGCAAACACTGATACCGTTCCTTCTTTCACAATCACATAACGCTTAACGTGCCCTTAAGAGTACAACGCGATAGCGTTAGATATTCTTTCAGCGCAAGGGGTCATTCTCTGTCGACTATGTTCTGCCTACACAACCATATGTGCTGAAGTGGCCATTATTTACTTTGCATTCATAGGCTACCGCGGTAGCTGAGCGGTTATGATGCTTAGCTGCAGACCCGAAAGACGTGGGTTCGATCCAGGCAGCGGCGGTCGCATTTCGATGGATGTGATATGCTAGACACCCGTGTGCTGTGCGATATCTATGCCCCTTAAAAAACCCTAGGTGATCGAAATTATCCGCAGCCCTCCACTACAGCGTCCCACGGCTTTAGTCGCTTTGTAACGTTAAACCTCATAAACCATACCAAACTAGACCATACTTTACATTCATAGATCGCAAGGAATTCTCATATCACTCCTGACTCGGTGGTGCAGCGGTTAAGCGATGCGCCACTGCCCCGTCAGGTGGCTGCTGCAAACACAGCCACCGGTAATGCTTGTGAGACCCAGGTGGTTCTTGCCTAGAAACCTATCGCCACCAGTCACTGATTTAACCGGGAGCTGCCACGGTTGGCACTTTGCTCACAATCCGGTGCGCAGGTTGCCGCTTGCCATCGTGTGCAGGCGGTGATTACGTCACAAGGTGACGTGACTTAGGTGGCAGGCGGCCACCTGGTTTCCGCGCACAACGCCACCGACAATGGCGACGACACTAACGGCGACGACGCCTTTTCTGCAGAACAGGAGCCTTAACACTATCGTGTTTAAAAAGTCTTCTTTAGAGCGGGCCCGTAGCCCTGGACATAAAAACCTCTCGAAGAGAAACGGAGAGCAGCTTTCGAACAATACCTCGCTGACCTTAATACGCAAAACTGCATCAGACCTCTTATTATGGGAAGGCCCGTATTCCGAAAAAGAGAAAGGGTTGAAAGAAGCGGATGAGCAATGCTTCCATTTTACTTATGAGTTGAAATTTGTACCTTATCCATATCCATATCCAACTCGTCCCTCAAGTTTTTTTTTGATCGCGGATTTTTTTTTTTGCCGTGGCAAACTCCGACAACGCTGCTTTTTAGGCGGCACTGCACCTTTAAGCAATTGCGTAAAATTGCTCGAACATAAAAAAAATCAAACAACGATGTTGGCAGTGATGTTGGTTCGTTTTTAAAGCGTGATGCAGTTCTCGAACGTTGCTATTTTTTCTCCTTCAGTGATTTCGAACGTGACGACTTCTTCGCAAAATGCAACAGATTTCTGAGCGGAACACAGCTGTCACACATTTTTCAGTGAAACGCCAGAAGACAACAGTGTGGCTTCCTCCAGTTTTTGGTGTGCTTGCTCAGCCAGGCGATAGGGCAGTGGCCGGTCTGGCCCATACACTGCTTGTCAAAGATCGCGGAATTTCTCACGACGTAGGGGACCTTCATAAATGCCGCATGCGTTACAATGAAAAAATCACTTGAATGTAGCGCTCATTTGCGACTGTCGCCCCTTTGTCCGTTTGTAAAGATCAGCTCTACCGCAATGGGAATTTAGCACATACAGAGGGCAAAACGCAAGCCTAGAACACGGTCTGGGCGTGTTTCGGGCAGAACAGTCAATATCTAGCGTTAACGTTTGGTTGAAAATGGTCAGGATTTAAGCATGTGCAGTTAAACCCATTGGATTTAGTCATCATATTTGCTTTTGTGGTCGCAGATGCTTTGGAAGCTGCGGGACACACAGTTCGGTCGTTCTAGACGTGGGGTTTGCCCTCTGTACTTTATCGGTCGAGCCTCATTGCGTAGAACAAATTTTCTTACGTTTTCACAACTGTCGTCTTCTGCCCGCAACAGCCCTAAGAAAAGCCGTCGCAGTCTCAGCAGTACCTTGAGGCATTTCCCGTGCCGGCGCTTTGCTCGGTTCTCTAAGGTACACCTGCTTCAGGTTCTCACACTGGCTGACGCGTACAACGCAGGTAACCGAGCCCTGCACGCCCTCACCTCTGCCGGCGAGAGTATGTCCCTCCGCGTGGTCTTGAGCAACACTACCCAAGACAGCGCCACGGTCGATTATGCCAGTGTGCGGGTTGAGAGCGAAGATCAGCAGTTCAAGATCCACATTGGCAAGTTCCTCGGACCAAAAGGTAAAACTTTCCTTCATCTGCTTGCACTTGGGTTGGTCATCATGGAAGTCAAAAGTAGCATGCGGCTGTAATGGTGGACATATTCTTTACGGGGAAAGGAAATATCTTGTCTGAGAAAATATTTTCCGCCAGGTCCGCTGAACGACTCCACAGGTGCTAGACATTCTTTTAAAGATCAATGTTGCTTAAAAAAAATCATGTTCACATAATACAAAATAAATTTAGGGCTAAAATATCTTCACAGCGCTGCAATGTCACGAAGTCATAATCTAGAATGGACAGTTGAGCGAGTTGGTAAATTGTTTGACTGCTAACACAGCACTGTGACAAGAGACGGAGAAGAGGGACAAGCGCTACTAACATGTGAAAGTTTTTTAAAAAGACATGGACAATATACAGGATGTTTCACCTAAGATTTTACAAAATTTTTAAAAGTAGGCTTTTTGAGTTAGAAGAGCACTTTTCTCGGTATAGCATTGTCAACAATGAAGTACATCAGAATACAGGCAAGACGTGCAACTATTACTGTTAGGCTCCTTAATTACCGAAAGGCGTGTGGCCCACCGTAAGTTATATCGATATCAGTTTTTTGAATTTCGAAAATGCAATTACCCTCGGAGTTTTGGCCCAACAAATATTGGCTATTTCAACGAGTTACGTGCACTGCACAGGTTGCTTTGCTTGCTGGCTTCTCGAAAGCGCATGCATTTTGGCGCGATGTCTGCAAAATTTGCTAGGCAACTTCGCTGAGAATAACGCCATTTTTGAAATTCTAAAAACTGATATGGATATTACTTCCTGTTAGCTACACGCCTCTTAGTTATTAAGGAGCCTAACAGTAATAGTTAAAAAGTTAACTATTCAATATTTGTTAACCAGCCCGACAGTAAGCACGCCTTAGCTGTATTCTGATGTAGTTCACCGCTGGCAACGCTATGTCAAAAAAAGCGCTCTTCTAACTCAAAAAGCCCATTTTTAAAAATTGTGTAAAATCTTAGGTGAAACACCCTGTATACTAAATCTACAACCAGAAGCGATCCGGAGTACCAGGGTTCGAACCCTACCACGGCGGCAACGTTTCGATGGAGGCGAAACGTAGAGGCGCCCATGTGCTGTGCGTTGTCAGTGCACGTTGAAGATCCCCAGATGGTAGAAACTATTCTGGAGACGACCACTACGGCACTGTTCTTTCACTTCCTTCTTTATTCCTTCCCATACGGCGTGGTTCAGGTGTCCGCCGAGATGTGAGACAGATAGTGCACCATTTCCTTTCCCCAAACAACAATTTTCATTACTCGCATGCGTTTACCCAACAAGATACAGAATGCGTTACTGATGGGACTTCGGACGCACAATTTCGCAGTCATGGATACGAAGAAGAGTGCACACGCACGTGTGGCTTTTCTTGCGAATATGATATGCCTCGCAGTTTGCTCTGGTTGTTGTTGTTGTTGTTGTTGTTGCTGTTAGCCTATCAAAAGATGGCACATACCCACACTGGGGGATCGGCCAAGAATCGGGTGGCTATTCACCTGAACGCAGTTAATAAAAAGGAAAAGCACGTGGGAGCGCAACACCGGTGAATTCTTCCTCATGAACAGAAAAGGTTAATCGATCTTTATGCCTCTCCGCCTTTCCTCTTCCTCCTCCTTCTTCTCCGCTCTTTATGGTTATACATAAGTCAGTTTTATTAAAAGAGCAGCTGCATGGGCTACAATGGCAAACCAGGAACTGCTTAAACGCGCGACTTCGCCAGCTCGTTCTTCTAACCTGGCTTTTCATTGAGGATTGTGGTCCTAACAAATCCAGTTTCTCCAGTAAAAATGCATGCGCTTCTCTTTTTAATAAGACTTAAGTTCTATATAACCGTAAAGATCAGTGAACAAGAAAAATCTGCTAGGCACATTATATTTACAAGGAAAGGGACGTGTGCGTGCGCACTCCTTCTGTTCTTATCCATGACTGTGATATTACGTATCTGAAGTTATGAAGCTACGCGCTCTTTAGATTGCTTCTAGCTTATGCTTTTTCAGACTGTGGGCAGTGTTCAGATTAACTCAGCGTTGATAGTTAGTTGCAGACGCACCAGCCAAAGTCAACAGATATCACTGCTCACAATGTTCTTGGATATCCAGTGGCACTCTAATGCGGTTCTTTTTTTAACCATGCTTTGTCGCTGTAGGTAATATTTGCTGATTGTAGGGTTTACCGTCCCGAACCTGCGCATAGGCTGTGAGGTGTCCCGTAGGGGAGAGGTCGGAAATAATTTTGGCCACACATGGAGTTCCTTATTAAGCAATGACAACGTGAAGCACAAGGGTTTTTGAGGTGAGAGCTGTTTATGAGACCCTGCTTCGAGTGGTCTCGTAACTGAAGCCCGTTGTAGTAGATGAAACCCAGAAGCGAAACCAACAGCCAAGCCAAACCATAAAAAGGAGGAAAAAAGAACAAGACAAAGACGAAGAAGAAGAAATGGGATGAGTCGAAAGGAACAGGAAACTAAGAACAGAGAGAGAAAACTTCTATTTAGAATAGATTAACTCGCAGGAGCCGGGTGGTCGAGTCTAGCTAGTCCAGGGCTCCGCTGGCGGCAACTGACTTGTGGACTAGCTGCAGAAGCAGACGAACGATGGCCAGGCCTATCCAGGACAGTGAAGAACTAAAAGAAAGAGGAAGACAAAGAAAACAATTACACCCGCCCCCTCTCCGTTCACGTTGCTCATGTGGCGCAATGAATTAGTACTGCGTTTCGAGTGCGTTGGACAGTGGTTGCAATGTAGCTTTTAGTCGGAGTTTTTTTTTTTGTGAAGCATTCACAAAACAAAAATTATTTATCATTTAAACCTTTGGATAAGTTCCCTTTTAGGTAGCAATATGAGGTGGTTTTGAACCGAAATCCCCGTTTAAACCATTCTCTGGAAATACATTTTTCAACCGTCTTTATTTTCTCTGCCCCTAGAATTATTTGCGCGCGGATGTGCATTACTTTTTAGGATGCATTTTAAGGTATTCTGAAAAAAATATTGCCGTTTAAAAACCTTTCACACCAGCCGGAAGGCGATAGCGGAAATTGCTGCAGTGCACCGTTTCGCGTGAGCAGAACGCAAGATCGTGCATCGGCGAATGTCAGGCGGCGATAAGGCGAAGTTAACAGGGGGAAAGAGTGGAAGAGAAAGAGGAGAAGGAAGACGGAAAGTAGAAGAGAGAGAAGAGAAAGAAGACGATGAACAGAAATGATAAGGTAGACGAAGAGAAGAAGATAGAAACCAAATCAAGAGAGAAATGCAGCGGAGGAAGAAGAAAGAATACATAAAGAATGATAAAGAGAAACGAGAATAAAAATTAGGACGAGAATAATTTTGGAAATGCTTCAGTTACTTTAAGAGTGAAATGCGAAGGCATTAGAAGCAACTTAGCTGCTATGTATTTATGTGTCTGTGTTCGGTATTTCATCCCATACACAATGTTCACAATGTCATCGTCTCTTTATTTGCACCCACATAATCGTGCGCGTTTTCTACAGAAGATGCAGGAAGCGATGAACATGTTTTGAGCGGAGAGGGACGTTTAAATCGTGCCACAAGTTAAATTAAAAACTTGCGGCATATCCAGTCGCATATTATATAGCGAGGTGAGCCTCGCAAAAATATGAAAGATAGTGCATTGCATAGGAATGTTTGGTGAGATAGAATTAGTGATGTTTAAAAGGCACAATTTTCGCTTTAATCGAGAATCTTACTTTAGCATATGCGCTCTACTCTGTAGGGGCCGCTGCATGCTCGCGCTTGATTGCAATTCACACTGCAGAAGCTGGCAAGAAGGCACGGCAATTCCTCTTTTGTGTTCCAAGGCAATAGTGTGCTGCGCTTGCATCCTGAAAGAAATATACTAAAGGGTCGGGCGCAGAACCCTTTAGATTATTGCCATTCATTCCTTTTTGCAACCAGTACTCCAGGCGTATCAACAACGTCGCTATCGGACAAAAGGGCAAGCGTAACGAGTCTCTCACTTTATGAGCCGTGAATTCTTCTGTACAGTCCATAGAAATTTTTATTGCTAGTTTAGCTTCTTTACATCTATATGCAACAAAAAAAGCATAGCTTTATCACGCGCATTGGCCAAAGCTGATTAATGTGAACGTGTCCTATTATTAAGATCAGCAGCCCTGTAGCCACGAACACGGCACACCATTTCTTGTCCTGCAAAAACATTTTCGGCACGCGGATATTTTCGTATGAGGGAAATGACGCCTTGATTAACCTGAGCATAACTGAAACATATGAAAGAAATTAGGGAGTATGAGAAGCCCTGAAGCAGTTTCTTGTTTGTTTCTCAAGCATTGATGGGTTCCTGTGTTCCATTTCATTCAGAATGCCTCATGACTACTTTGCACTTGGATATTATTGACAAATCCTGCTTCCCTGCGTTACCTCGCATTTCTAACAGTGAATGTTCGTATACCACTTGCTCCTGTTGTTTTCCTATTTCTTCTTCGCCTACTGATTCTGCGTGACTGCATATTTTACTTCTGCTGACCACAACTGGAAGCTGTCCCATAGAGAATTGAATCGTAGCTGCAATTTTGCTGCACAAAATAAAAGGCTGAAACAATTTTACGACCAAGCCTTTGTTAGCTATACGTACGGAGTACGCAAACATCCAAGCACTGACGCCCTTATGTTAGGAAATGCAAAGAATTTCGCCCGATACATTTATTGTCAGGGCAAAGAATTCAGTTACTAGGTTATTGCCCCCAGTAAAGATGAACACGTGTTGCAGAGGTGGCTCAGTGTCATGGCGCCCTGCTGCAGACTCGAAAGACGCGGGTTCGATCCCGGCCGCGGAGTTCGCATTTCAATGGAGGCGAAATACTAGTTGTCCGTGTGCTGTGTTATGTCAGTTCACGTTAAAGAAACCGTGGTGGTCGAAATTATGCGCAGCCCTCCGCTAAGGTGTCCTTCATGGCCTGAGCCGCTTTGGAACGTTAAACTCCTCAAAACAAAACTAAAGATGAGTAGGAATGTAGGAAAATTTCAGTAAGTAAATTATCAGTAAATTTTCGTAATTAAGAAATAAAAAAACGTCAAAGATACGCATGCCATGGTGTCCTTGATTTGTCGTGCGCGCCACGTTCCTCCTCGTTTTAAACCGCAATTAAAAGCGCGAAAGCGTAAAAGAGAACCCTATATAAGTAAAGGGGCATTTATGTACAAATTGTACTTGTGGTATTTGTGACTTTCGTGCATATGAGGCTTCAAAAGTTTATAAGAACAATACATAACAGCGCAAAAAGGGCGTGACAAGAGAGAAGAAGCACTCGGGACGAGCGCAGTTTGTCTCTCTTGTCCCGTCCTTTTTGCGTACTTACTTATTGTTCTTATAGCGTCGCACCAAATAGCCCCTCACCGCGCTCTTCTGGATTTAGAAAGTTTGTTGGCACCAGTGAGGACCCCAGGGATTAAAGGATTGGCGTCAAGGTCACGGATATTTTTCATTTTACTAAACATAGCTTTTGTTTTTTTTTCTTTCCCCCATTCCGTTGCAGGTTGGGACAGCTTAAGCTACTGCAATGGCATGATGTTTTCTACCTTCGACAAAGACAATGACTGGGACAGCGAGATCGAATGTGCGGTCAAGTTCCGAGGTGGCTGGTGGTACAGGAGTTGTTACGAGGCAAACTTGAACGGCCTGAACCTAAACGGACACTACGAAGACAGCATATCCGGCATCGAGTGGGGAACTAGGGGAGGCTGGATGCAGTTATTCAATTACTCCTATCCGGGCGTGCTCATGGCTGTACGGCCCTCGGATATTGTAAATGAATACTGAGCATAAATATTGTGTAGAACTGAAACTGGTGCATTTGAGACTTTTATAGCACGAACCTGACGCACCTTCTTGAGACGTTCGGAACCTGCAACGAATGCACGCTAATACTCCATAAATGGATCGCCGTTTTATGAGAGCACTGTAAAGTTCAACACTTTTGCGTCAACAACACTAAAACAAGAAATCTACCTCTTCTCCTACCGCCTATGCCTCTTCTTCCAACTGACACTGGTCCATATTGTCGATAGGAGCTTTAAGTGTTCTCAATGCGTAGCTGTAGCGATGATTTGTGTTCATGTTTTCGAAGGAGGGCCCAGCCATAGAGATTATCACTGGTGCTTCATGATCGTCATCTTCAGGGTTGGTTTTTGCAGCAGCACCCATGAACTTGAGTTGCTATGATTTAAACCAACGCCTGTGAACAGCCTTCATCGGATCCGGTTTAATGTTTAATTTCACTCAAACAGTTAAGAAATGCAAGCAAAGCAGCTACATCTTTGAAGACGTAGTGCAACAGAATGCGTGATTCTCAAAAGAGACCTCATGCCATGGATCAGTGCAACTCTATGGCATTGCAGAAGCTTTCTCAGATACGATTCTAATCTCTTGAGGGTAATTCTGCATCGTTGCCAGTTCCTGCTGTATTATTTTGCAACCACAGGTGTTAGCAGCTTGGCACATTCCTTTACAACATCTTCCAATTCTTGATGAGAACGAAATTCGTATGTTTTCAGCAGTACAGCTTTGGCACACGTCTTTTTTTTATGCTGCTTGACTTATTCACCTTTATGTTGCGCACCTTTTCATGCAGTTTTGATGATGATGCTAGCCCAAGCAGCACAAGTAATTGGCCCAACATTGGAACTCTATTGGCAAAGCTGGCCCTAAAGAGGACCAGGATGGGACCATCCTGTTGCAATATTTGGCCGATGACCTGTGCTGCTTGGGAGGATATACCTTTGCATGAAGTGATTCAACACGGTTGGTCGCATTATTTCCACCAGTAAGCTCGCGGTTACGTAATGGTCAGACCTACATTTCAGAAATGCGCCTCACTCCTTTGCAAAATAGGGCACCTTTCGAAGTCAGCTTTTCTATCGTTGTGTCTTGCAGGTGTTGGGGAAAGAAACATTTCATTGAAGCTACTCAGTAAACGTTCGCGTTCATCTGATGATTTAGCAAGCTGCCCTGCTGCGCTCTTGAAGGCCTTGCTGATATGGAATTGGCAAAAATGAATAGCTGGTGAACTTGGAGACGTCGTTCCAGTCACATTGATTTCCGTGAAGTCCTTGTCCACAAAAACCACTTTTGTATCAGAAGAAGCAGGATTCTCTGCAACAAAAGTCTCCAAAAGCTGACAGACAAAATGCTGTTGCTTTGATGCAACGAATGCATATACCGTGACTTGGGTACTGCCGGACCCGCCCTGGACAGCCGTCGTAGACAGGGGCATGCGTAGTCTGTTGGTACGGCAGGTTGTTTAATAGTCCTTCAATGGTTGCACAAAGGACGAGCACCTCTGGAAACGACTTACATGCTTGCTGTATGTGCGGCGTTTGAATAAAGAGTATCTGCAGCTCCTTATTCTCGTCAGCGAGAACCAGCACTCTAGTACCATAGGTGGCTTGGCAGTGCTTTAGTTCTTCCACTTGTAGGCTTGCTTCATCCTGTGTGCGAACTGCCCGCTTCAGATTTTGCAGATCTTTGGCAATCACTGTTATTCCTGCACATGGGAAAAATAAAACAAGGAGATGAGGAATAATACAATCAGTACCTTCCGAAATTGAGAAAGTAACTCTGCACTACTGACCAGTTTTTTTCTTTCAAAATCTGTACGATCATGCTTGGAGGCACATTTAGCTACATTAAAGACTGCCCGAAGCTGACCTCTTCAGTGGTGAGCTGACGGCCCTCAGGATACGCTCAGTATATTTCACTGGTGACTTCAAGTTTGTGTTGCAAATTAATTGCAGTCATTTCCAGTTGTCTAGCGCGCCGTGCCGCTAAAACCGGTTTATACGGGCAGCCCTTCTTCATAGTCCTGGAGAAAGAACAAAAGTGCTCGTGAAACTTTTTTCCTGTGCCGAGCCGTCTTCATCAGCGTATCCCTTCAAATGCTTCGCTTCACTTGGACGTCCCTGAATCCTTGATGAATGATTGAATGAGCGCTGATTAATGATTGAATGAGCGCTCATACAGTCGTGCGGACGACTTCACAGAACAATGCATGCAGATACGATAGCCAAATGTGACGGCAGCGGCTGGACGCATGCGCTCGCTATACGTACCCTTGGTTAGGACGAATGTCGGTACCAGTCATTGTCGGTACTTGTGTCGTCCCCCATCCATGCGGGTGAAATGGCATTAGAAAATCGAAGTTTGCTGTCGAGTTGTGCAGCCTCCACTGACAAGTGGGCATTGGCAACCTCCACTGACTTGATTGCTTTCTTCACAAATAAAGTGTTTGTACTTGGAAATGCTGCATAGCAGCGCCAAACGGATCACTACGAATCGAACCTCACACCTACAGCAATTTCCAACACATTATGAACGAATACGTGCACACCAATACAAAATGTTGCTCGGAACGTCCGTCGGTGCGGCTGTCAGCTCCCTATGCGCAAGGTCATGAGGTGCGGCCACGTGATGCATAGTATAAACAAAATCACGTACGTGGCGCCACAAGTTGTGCCGTGCGCATAGCAAAATCAGTTCTTGGCCGACGCCGTAGCGCAGAGAACATTACTAAACGGATATTCCCCTGCGACAAGAGCAACAACAAATCTCAGTCTGGCTGCTGCTATTTTGGTCGCGACAATTTATGTCCCATTCGTGAAATCGCAATTTTTTGTAGAAAACCTGACCAACCTTTCACTGGCATATTTCATGCATGACTTTCTGATTTTAAGTGGTTCTTAGATTTCTCGTTCTCTCTGTGGTTTCCTGCGACCATTGATTCCAACTTTACTAAATAGGAAAATCGTCGTGTACAACTGGCTCTTGTCATATAAGTAACACGTGTGACACATCAGTCTTTGAGTGCGGGGAATCATAGGACTGACTATCCCACATGGCCGAACTATATCTACCTCACTTACCTCGCATGGAGGTGTTGATAGTAGAGTCATGGGAGGCATAGGGTTATAGTGGCTTGAATGCAAAGACAATCCATTTGTTTTGGGCAATAAATTAAAATGGAAGTTCTTACCGCAGGTATGTTTTCACACTTAAATTTTCACACCTGTTTGTCCGCTAAACTTTTTCGTCCGGTTGCTCTCGATTCGTTCATTCAGGCCCCTCTCCAAGGACTTGTATGACTGCAAGGTTCTGCTTGAACGAGGTTCGTTTTATTTGAGTCACTTTGTTTTGCAAATGCTACCAAAATTACGCTTGCATAACATTCAAGCCGCTATCCGGCATAATTGAAGCGCTAGCGAAATCTTAGTTCCTTTAGGAAGCCCCTGTGGACGCCTAAACACGTTTGTGCGCTGTCATTCGCGGTGTTTATAGAGTGACTAGTACGCCGCCGACTGTTCAAGGAAATAAATAAGGAAATTCTGCGCAGCCAGGTATTGGGGCTCTCAGTGGTGAAAAGATGAGCAAAAATTGAGGCTCTCATTAAGGCAAATGTGACGCAACAACAATATCAGACTCATAAGCACGGTAAACGTAGCCGTGCTATGTATGCTACGCCTGGACTACATCAATGCAGGAATGCATGAGTGCTGATTTGTGTTTCACAGCCAGAAAGAAAGAACCGCTTTTCGGGAAATGTACTTTCCTTAATGCGTATTTTTAGCCGTCGCCCAGCACGGTGAGCAACGGCATGCGATAGCTTACGTACGACACCTAATTCATACTAGTTTTGTGTTGCCAAAGATTTCTCGTGGTGCTTCCTTAAGTGATGGCGCTCTTGGTCACCTTCCATAGTTAAAGATCTCGCCTCTCACTTCCAAAAGACGACCGTGTTCTCGGCAGTCAGCTGGGCTACCTGTGTAAGTACCGCCGATGTTGACGCCATTGCGTCAAGTCACAGCTGAGTAGTTAGCGAGTGGATAGTCAGTTCATGTGACTGCTTTAGTGACAGTGAGCAAAAGCATCGATCGGAGAAAGACGAAGTGTCATTGTTAAGGTGCCTTCACATGCCATTTTGTGAGGCAAGCAACAACAACAACAACATCGCTCTTGTGGAAATCTCGCCTGCCGCGTAACTATGTTCTTTATAGCAAAAGAACTACATTTACGCCATCCGAGGAGGCTTCTGACGCCCAGCTGCCGTCTCGTTGCGTGGCATACAGAAAATGTCACGCAGTCATACCTGGAACTGAACTGTGCACCGAGGCTAGGCCTAGCGCCTTGGTGACGTGCTGGCGGAGGTAGCTTCACCTGCGCCGCTTGCCTCATTGTCATTCCCGGCAGTACAACTGTCTCCTGAGCACGGGCCAGACCTCCAGAATCGTGCCTTTGTTTCATCAGATAGAGCGCGTTCCCAAGCAGAACATGTAATTGGCCCAGTATTGCAAAATAATGGTCTCACATTGGTCCTTTGTAGGGCTGGCCTTTGCCAATACGATTCCAATATAGGGCCAATTACATGTGCTGCTTAGGTGCCCTGTCATTCCAGATGCACACAATCCCGTGAGTGATTTGCCCTCTGGATGGAACACGGCTATGGCTCCTCAGCCTATTCTTCTGGATCTACCTCCACCAGTACTACATGAGACGCCAAACACTACAATGGACCTGTCATCAGCCCCGCCATTAGGGTTGTTGAGCCTCCGCTCTTCTCAAAAGTGCCCTTCGGGAGACGTTGTACCGGGTTTCTCTTCGGTCAACGGCGACTCACAAGGCAAGTGTTCCTGCCTAACGACAGACCCCTTAGTTCTGTTCATACCCACGGCTCGGTGAGTTACAAAGCGACTATCAAATCTCTGGCAACGAAAAGGCCTACAGATATACCGAACCGGATTCTGCAGGCGAACCTGGATGCGTGTCTCGGAACGAAAGATTTTCGCGGCTGTACGGCCAGAAATAAGTCCAATACCATTGCTGTGTGGCTCCCGACCTTGGCTGCCGTAGAACGTCTGCAAGCGCTACAGTGCATTACAGTTACCAGAGAGGTCTCGGTGCCGGTACAGGTGTACCTTGTTGATGGATCCGACTTACAACGTTGTGTTGTCTACAACGTCGGTGTTAATGGGGGCCAGACCAGCCTTGAGCGTGAGCTTTACTGTCCCACCCACCGAGTCATCCGAGCACGTTATATGGGAAAAGGTCGCTTTGAATCGTCACCTTGCAAGGCCCAACAACACTGCCAGCCTGCTTGTAATACTGTGGGTGCATTCTACGGCCTCGGCCATACAAACCAACCATCGTCTACTGCTACAGTTGCTTCAGACCTGGCCACATGCGTAGATCCCACCCTTTCACAACACAAGTGGAACCTGCGCCTGTAGGCGCAGTGGATTACCGATGTGGCCCGAACTTTCCTTGCCGCACACGCATAAAACTGCTACCCAGAAGCCTTATAGCGATAAAATGCGTAGGGCCGGCCGACATCAGCAAGCTACGAAACAGCGTAGCATCCCGGAACCTCTCAACGATGACATGGTAGCAGTTGATGAGCAAATCGCACGCCTTTTGGCCGAGGCCTCAAGGCTCCGACAACACCGTGGACTGCTTGCGCGCAGTAGACATGCAGCGGGATCTGGCACCGCTACTAGAAATGACAAATCGCCACCGAACATGTCCCGCCCACCGCCTTCGTTCAACCCTCCGAGAGTATCTGCTGCATTGCCAGATAATTCTACAGTATCCCTGCTCCGCTTCATGGTGAACCAGTTATCCAACCTGACATCTATTCTCTTGCAACGCTTGAACTTCAAATGGAAGATAGCACGTTACGGCTTCTCTGGTGTGCTCCAGTGCTTCGATTGCACAAGCTACAGGTATGCGCCATGTTACGTTACTGCAGGAGACAAATGCGTTGCCCACAATTTCAGGCTTCAGTGGTTACACGACGCCTTCGACGAACGACCATCCTGTGCACACTGCTTCCCCTCTAGGAAAAACGGCGGTTTACGTTAACACACGTTTCTCTCATGCATGCCTTTCTCTGTAAACCTGGTGCACCCCATACCAGGAGGTAGCTACAGTTGATGAAAAATTACCGAAGGCAACTGTATTTGTGGTATCTTACCACGTTACACCAGCGGGTGGCGCTCCCTCCCGTATTAATCTGGGCTGGGTATTGAATGTGCGTAGGAAATACCCCGGGTGTCCGGTTTTAGCCAGAAGTGACTTCAACGCCCCAAACCGAGATTGGTGGTTCCCTACTTCGAGCCCTCGCGGTAGGCGTGAGCGGATTGCGAGTTGAGTTGAGGCGTTGAATGCTACAGATGAGATTAGTCTTGCTTATTCTGCCGGAAATTGCTCACCGTAGCGTCACTTTCATGTTAATAATGTCCTAAAACCTGTCGGATCTACCCCGCTATGCGCGCAGTCACTTATAATAGCACATCCACCACTCCCGCAGTCACCATCTATGCACACATTCACTCCACACAGTCCACACCACAGTCCACTCCAGAAGTCACCATCTCTGCACATATTCAGTCACACTAGAACATAGTCTATTGCAGTGCCACAATACATACACACATTCACTCACAGTATAACATAGTCCACTCCAGAAGACACCATCTACGTACACAATCAATCATAGGAGACCGTAGTTCCGCTCCTGCTGTCACCATTTAGAAATAAGATCAGTGGCCTCCAGAAATGTTAAAAGAAGGCGTGCAGCCTCCCTCCTGCACGTCTGGTTTCCACTCGGGTAGACAATGCCCTGAACTGTACTGTGAAGGGCTCCTGTCTTCTTGAAGGAAGCGAACATCACATAGCTCTCCGCGTTGTACTCAGGCAAGACAAAATATAATGTTCGATATCCCCGCACACACCACATAAAGAACATAGCGGAAACGACTCCATGCCCGTCTTATGCATGCAGGCAGGAGTGCGAGCAGAGGGCGTGCGTTATTCAATGTAGTAGAGTGCCCTGAGATCTCCTCAGTCCCTTGGTCACACATGGCTTGTGGGGCGCACTCCAAAGGGTACAGAAATAATCGAGCCCCATTTTTCTGTAGAGAATTTTTCCATCTTGAGGTACTTTTTTTGATGGATTCCTTGACAGAGCTTAGCGAGCGAGACTGTCTGCCACCTCACTGCCTCAGACTCCTATGTCAGAAGGCATCCATTAGAAATATAGAGTAAAGCCTAAGTTTTGCAGATTCTGCACCAAGCGCAGAGAGCTCATAGAAAAAGCTTCAATAGGGAATCCGCGCTCTAAGATCTGAAGGGCAGATTTTGAATCAGTTAGGATAACAACAAGTTGAGTCGAACAAGAACCTAACTTCCGTAAAGCCGTCTC
Source organism: Amblyomma americanum (assembly GCA_030143305.2). NCBI lineage: Eukaryota > Metazoa > Arthropoda > Arachnida > Ixodida > Ixodidae > Amblyomma > Amblyomma americanum. The sequence continues at coordinate 143,022 of JARKHS020030078.1, forward strand.
AATAGCAACACTTTCAGCCGTTGTGGAGGATACGACAGCAATAAAGCGTACAGACCACTTACAATCCAAAGAAGGAATGTTTAAAGACGCTGCGCTAGCTTGTTTGGCCTTGTCCACAGAACC